>VDFB02283628.1:0-61664 GCA_007258455.2 Sequoia sempervirens | reverse complement strand
GACTACGACTACCAAGTTCTTCTTAATGATCTAGATGAATTTCCCTAATTACTGTGATTAATTAAAAGGATTTAATATGTTTTTGAAAGAGCCGATCAATCAACCACACAGATACATAAAATGTGCACTAATAAACTGAATATAAACTTATTACATCAATTTAAATAACCAGAAAGCATCAATCTTGGGGAAAAATTTAGTAATACTTTCAATGAGCACAACAAACAATTGACACCAGAAAAATGTCTTCACATCAGAAATTCAATTGAAATCTCCATTGTTTTTCAATCATGCATCATAGTCTCAAAAAAATTTGTATCCTACTATATTTTTTACTCTATCTCTTTTTTTCTATTCTCCTTCTCGTTCTGCTATCAAAAATGGGTTTTATATATCGGCCACATGAAAATTCGCGTCTATTCACATTCACATCTAGGCAGTTATTTCATTCAAGCCTTTACAACTGTTCATTGGACTCTTGCGAAGACATTACACAGTCATACCGATTTTCAATATCTCACTAATAGTCAAAAAATGTGCATCGCTATAACGTCCCACCGTCTCATCGACATTTGATGTCTCACTGATAGTCATCGCTTGAGTCTTATGTATCGCTGTGACAAATCTAAATCAGGGAGATGTTCCATAGATCACCTTGTGTCTTAACAAGATATGTCCTTAAGTTCACTTTTTGATCACCGTGACATAGCAATTTTTTTTCCAATGAACCTTCATTTAGTATGATTCACATAGCTCTCACTAAAGAAGCCAGTCTCACTGAACGTATCTCCAAGTTTGAATCTTATCGTTGTAACATAGGAGTCAATAAGACTTCATAACTTCATTCTGATGGCAATGACGGGACCCACCTTTAGCTGTATCGGTGAGACCAAATAGATGCTACATGACATTTCACCGACGACTTAAGTCTGGTTGATGTAACCCTTTATATCCTGATCGATAAGACTCTTATGTGTTCGATATGACTCCTTAATAATTATTGTCACGACGATAAGTTCACTTTGCTTTCCGATTAGTATGACCTACAATGACTCGCTATGACATATAGCGATAACCACTGTCTTGCCGATAGATATCCCTTTATCTTATGTTTCATTGAGACAATCATTTTCTCACCGATGAAACAATAATTCAGTGTGACATATGACTCGGAAAGACTGCATGACTTCATTCCGTTAATCTTTTGATAGAATCCATGTGTGCTTTATCGGCAAGACCCGACACATTCGATGAGACATTATTCCAATGACCTTTGATAGAGTCCCCTTCACTTTGTTGGCAGACCCGATGTATTGGCTAAGACTTCACTCTGATACCATTTAGTCTGGCCGATATATCTCCTCGTGCACTGGTCCGTGAGACATAATACGTTCGAAAAGACCTCACTCCGAAGACTTTTAGTTTGGCCAAAATGTTTGCTTGGGCACGGATTGGTAAGACAATCTGATTTTGCTATGACTCATCCCGATGAAATATTTCTCATCGATATGTCATTTTGTTGCTGAAACAATGAACTGTGTCCTACCAATGGGTGTTTGCATATGAATTATGATCGCTGTGACATCTCTGAAGTCTTTCCGATAGACCTACAACAAATGTATATTAGCAAAAAAAAACATTATGGATCGGGGAGACCCTCACCATCTCTTGCCGATATGGATTATATAGTGAAATATTCATGAATCGATGGATTCTATAGGACCACATGGAAAAATATGGGAAAATTTTTATGAAGAGAGGATTTGTGTGTCTATGGTAAGGAATCATTCAGAAACTCATGGGTATAAACAACTTGTAAAATTATCATAATTTAATAGTTCAAACAGTGGCTCCGTCTGGGGATGAATGGTTGTGAAATCATTGCAAGGATCTAGATTTATAGGTGAGCAGACTAGACTCAAGATGATGAATCAGTGAGAAAAATGGAGAGAATGGAAATGGAAATGAATGTGACCCTATACTACTGTACATGGAAAGATTTATTTTGAAAGAAGGAAAATCAGGATTGTCCATGTACTAGCAATTCTTGTTCCTTTATTTCCTAAACTACTATGCATGGAGAAGAATTTTTAAGAGGATTATCAAGAGTTGTCCATGCACTGGCAACCCTTAATCCTCTGTATTGCTCAAGAGAAAAAGTGCTTCAAAAATTTCCCATGTACAGGAAACTCCTGATCTTCACTAGTCATGTTTTGTAGATAATATGAATCTTCACCTTTCTTTCCAACAACCAAAAAAGGTCCCAGCCACAATGCTTCAAATTTCCCATGTTTTCCCTTCTCTTGACACCTCGCATTCCACATTAACACCAAATCACTTTCTTCAAATTTTCTATCTTTTTCTCTTCTATCAAATAAATACTTCATTTGTGCTTGCAACTTTACATTTTGATTTTGAGCTATTCTTCTTACTTCATCAAGCTCTTCCAATTGTTCCATTCTTTCTTCCATTGGTTCTGGAATATCTATATCTTCCTGAAGGATAAATTTGTAAACTGGTAACAGATTTTGTAAAGGCATTCTAGCTTGCGTTCCATATACCAATTCAAATGGGGATTTTCCAATTGCCTTCTTTACAATGATCCTATCAGCCCAGACAACCAGTTTCAGTTTTGAATCCCAAGCTTTTTTATTCTGACCCAACATCCTCCTTATGATCTTGAGAAGACTCTTATTGCTAGACTTTGCTTGACCATTAGCTTGCAGATGGTAAGGAGCTACATAAGAAATGGTAATGCCATATGTGCTGAATTTTTTTTTGAATTCATCAGATCTGAAACATATCCCATTATCAGTATTCAGTCTTAGTGGTTTAGCAAATCTAGTAATGATGTTATCCATTAAAAAATTTGTCACAACTTTACTTGTAGCTTGCTTGGTTGGGACTACTTCTACCCATTTGGTAAAATAATCAGTAGCTACAAGTATCCACTTATTTCCTCCACTCGATTTCTCTTGTATCTCCCCAATGAAATCAATTCCCCACTGATGAAAAGGGGCATCATCCTGCAAAGGTCTAAGTGGTAAAGCTCCCTGATACTTCATCTTCCCAGATAATTTCTAGTAGGCTTCACATTTTCTTACATATGAAAAGGAGTCATTAAAAAATTTCGGCCAGTAATAACCTGCCCTGAGGATTTTATGGGTAGTTGTCTTTGCAGAGTAATTCCCTCCAAAAACTCATTCATGCATTTCTCTTAAGACATGCTTTGCTTGTGACTCATCCATACATAACAACAATATCCCATCCCTATTCTTCCAAAAAAAATCACCTTCCATGAACACATACTTAGATGCTTGCAACTTTAAAGTTCTTTTTTGGCTGTCATTTAATCCTTATGGGCACTTCATATATTTGAGGTAATGCATGATGTCTGCATACCAAAGAGTATGTTCAATACTTGCAATTACTCTTTCTTCCTCCTCTATATTACAAATCTTATTTGCTTCAATATTTTCCTTTGCCATTAGCCTAGCCAAACCCTGACCTCTCACTAGTTTAGTGATCTATATTTCCATATCAAACTCTTGGATTTTATTGATCCATCTGCATCTTTTTCCTGTCACTTCAGATTGTGTCAAAATATCTTTAACAGCAACATGAGGGACATAAGCAATCACCTTTTCTCCAACAATATATGGTTTGAAAGCTTTCGTAGTTTCCACTAATGCAAATGCTTGTTTTTCCATTATATCATACTTCAATTCTGACCCCTATAATGACTTACTGAAGAAAGACATAGACTGTTCATGAGCTTTCTCATTTTTTTGTAACATGACAATAGCTATGGTGTGTAATGAAGCAAATGAGAGTATTTGAAAAGGTTTTGAAAAAATTGGGGACTTGAGGACAGGAGCCTCCTTGATAGCTTTTTTGATTGATATAAAAGCATCTAATGCTTCTGCAGTCCAATCTATTTTTTGTCCTTTCCTTAACATTTTTGATATGGGTTTAATGATTTAAGCAAAATTAGAAACAAACCTCCTAACAAAGTTGATATGTCCAAAGAATGACTAGATGGCCTTAACAGTTTTAGGGATAGGAACTTTATCTATGGCCTCAACCCTCTCAGGTACTATTCTAATCCCTTCTTTTGATACAATATGTCCTAAAAGTTTACCCTTTATGACTGCAAAATGACAATTTTTAGGGTTCAAACTAATCCCATATTCTAAAGCTTTAATAAATACCTTTTCCAGATGTTCTACATGATCTTCAGCCTTCTTTGAATAAGAAGTAAGGTCATCTTGATACACCACCATGATAGCATTAATCAATTCTGCAAATGCTACATCCATAGCTCTTTGGAAGGTTTCCCCTGCATTCATGAGACCAAATGACATTCTTAGATAAACATATGTCCCCCATGGGGTTGTAAAAGCTATTTTATACTGCTCAGATTCTTTAACTTTAACTTGGTTATAACCTGAAAACCCATCCATCATAGATAACAGCTCACGCCCTGTTACCTTATGTAGTATAGATTCCATGTTAGGAAAAGGGTAATTATCCTTAAGATATGCCATATTCAAATTCTTGAAGTCCACACATAATCTGATATCTCCATTTTTCTTTCTCACAGGAACCAAGTTTGAGACCCAGGTTGAGTGCCTGATAGGTTTGATGATGCCACCATCTCTGAGCTTTTCCAATTCTTCCTGCATTTTTGGTTCTAATGTTGGATTAATGGGTCTTTGCTTCTGTCTAAATGGCTTTGCATCTAGCTTTAATAGCATTTCGTGCTGAAAAAAATCTTCCCTATATGCTTTTTGATCTTCATAAGACCATGCAAACACATGTTTATATTTTCTCAGTAACGTTATCAGGATTCTTCTAATTGTTGGGCTTATTTTCTTCCCTATGTACACCTTTTTTGGTGCCATCTCAGTTCCCAAGTTGATCTCTTCAATATCCTCCTTCTTGACTGGTGTTTGCTTCATGAGGGACCGATCACTTCCATCATACACTCTCTCCAATGCCACTAACCCTTTAGGAAGCTTATTTTTTTTAAGCTGTAAGATTTCCTTCCCAAATACTGCCTACTTCCCATCTACTTCTTCAATGAAAGCATTGAAATCAATTTCTTGGGCTTCATATTGATCTATACAATGAAGAAATTTCAAAAGGTCAGTATCATCATTAAAAACCTGCCAACTATATATGTTATTAGGCATAGGAGGCCTTGTTTTGAACTCAATTTGTGATACTCCAACTAGTGTAATATCATCCCTTCTTAGAGCTACATTTTCCAAAAAGCATGCCATTATGTTCTTCGACCGATCTACCCATTCAATAGAAAATGCATCAAATAGCTCTATTGTGTCCCATACAACATTCCTATATTGCTTCAATATTTTATGTTTTGCTGCATATTTTGATTTAACTTGTGAAACAACTAACTCAGAATCCCCTAGAACAGCTAGTAACTTGATTTTATGTTTCACAGCTATATTCAAGCTTGTTAACAAAGCTTCATATTCCACCACATTGTTTGTACATTCAAATTTTAACATGAACAAATACTTAAATGTAATACCTTCAGGTGAAACAAATACTACTCCTGCTTCGTTACCTTCCTGGCTACAAGCTCCATTGAAGTACATTTTCCACACACCATCATTGTTCTTTGCTACATGTTTATCAATTAGATCATTGTTGATTAACTCTAGCTGAGCTGGTTCTATCTTAAAATTCCCAAGATCCACATCACAAAAACAATTGACTTGATCTTGAGGTACACAATCTACAATTGGATTCATCCTCGGCTCCCTATACAACTTAACTTCTTGGCCATTCACTGGAATTGTTGCATAAGATAAATAAAATTGTACATTTCCCCTAACTGCTACTGTCCACTGCCTTGACAAAAGCATTCCAAATTGAGGAGGAGTATCAATTACAATTATATCTATATTGTAGGCCACCTAAGGATAAGTAGCTAATTTGACCTCAACATCTTTCATAATACCTACCACAAGAACAGGTCTGTTATCCATTGCATAACACTTTCCCCCATTAGTATCAACCCACATGCCGAGCTGTTTCATAACTCCAACAGGCATAATGTTTATGGCAGCAATAGAGTCTATCATGCAATTCCTCAGCAATTTATTATTCATAAGTAATGTAGTGAAAAAAGGATCAATTTGTGGGGAATTTTTTAATACATCACTTAAGCAGACTTTTGGGATATTTCCTTTCTCTTGCCTACTAAGTGTTTTAGTAGCCACTTTATTTTTAGAATTCATATGTTTTTCATTTCCATTTGTTATCAATTGAACAACACTATCTCTATATTCCTTAATTTTCATCATCTCAAGTAATGGAACAGACATTTTTACCTGGGTTAAAGCCTAAGTGAAGTCAAAAGAAGAACCCTCCACCTTAATTATTTTATTTTGTTCTGACGTTTCTCCTTTGTTCTCTTCTTTTTCTCTTTTACTCAGTTGATCAGTCTTTAGCAATTCTTTGTGTAATTCCTTTACTTCCTCCTTTTGGGTAGGCTTTTGTTTGCTTTTATCATGTTTGTTTTCTATTTTCTTCAAAATTCCTTGTGTCACTTTTTTATCCTTCTTAAATATTCCCTTGGGGACACCTTCCTTCTCATTCACTGTCCTATTTCTCAACCAGTACTTAATGCTTGCTTCTTCAACTATAGCAATAGTTAATCTCTCTATCTCCTCTTCAGTGAGTTTCCTCATACTGCATTGAGTAGACATCTCAACAAAATATGGTTCAGTATAATCTTCTTCAAAGTCAGAAAAAACCTGTTGTTTAGCCATGTGGACATTGTACCTCTGATTTGAAACATCGTACTCATACCCTTCATCTTCTGAAGATGAGTATTTCTCCTCAACACGGTGAAAAGTATTTGAAGTCAAATGCACTGTGTGATATTCTCCATCGTTACCCATTAGCATTCTTTCTTGCATTCTTTGGGATACAACACAGTAATCTGGGGAATGTGGCTTATCACAAATTTCACAAAAATAATTGTTATTAACCATATATGTTCCTTTCTTCCTTAATGGATCAAGAGTTTCTTTATTTCTAGGGCTATCTATTACAGGTTTTCCATCCTTCCAATTTGTATTATAGGGCATGTCATGTAACATAGTCCTTTCATTTTTGTATGTGTTCTCCTATTTGTACTGATAATTATTTACTTGCTGAGGAGCCCTAGGATTATCTCTCCTATTAATCATCCCAACAACCTTCCTGTTGTTTTCAATAGTTAATGCTATCTTTTGGGCTTCAGGTAAATCTCTTGGAAACCTATTTCTTAGTTCATACCCTATTTTTGGATCAAATTCTTTCAAATAGACACTCAATGCTACTGAGTCTAGAAACTTGGACCTCAGTGGTATCTTATTTTACAATTTGTTAAATCTCTAGTTAAAATCATAAATTGACTCATTCTGATTTTTCTGAATTCCCACTAATTCATGAAAAGCAACATCTGTTGCACATAGGTTTCCATATTGTTCTAGAAATTGATCCTAAAATTCTTGAAAAGAACCAATAGAGGCTGTTAGCAGGCCATTGAACCAATCCCTAGCTTCTTCGGTGAGTGACATCATGAACAACCTCATATGTAAGTCTTCATATGGTATATCCAAATCTTGAATAAAAGCATTAAAGTTTTTCAAATGATCTTCAACAGTAATTGCATTACTCCCTGTAAATTTGGGGACAAGACATCTCCAACTGCTATCCATAGAGTAAGGGTATAATTGAAACCCTGTCAAATCAAATTGTCTGATCATTGTTGTATATTGCTAAGGGGGAGGGTTAGGTGGATACTGATACTGGTACATCAGATTATTGTATTGCACATGATGATGTGGCATGTAATGCTGACCATGAGGTGGATGTGTATTTGTATAATGTGTTGCAGTATATGGTGGATGATTTGGCTACTTGTATTGATTTCCAATCTAATCCTAAGGAACCTTTGGCTGATATGAAGATCCTACATTATTGTTTCCTTGTTTATGAGATGGCACATACTTTGAAAGATTAACTGCCTGAGCTTTAATTTGAGCTTCTTGCAATTTCAAGTCTTGAATTGCTTTTATCATTTGTATCTTTTCCTGTTCATCTTTTTCTCTTTCTACTTCTTTTTTATGAAACTTGAACTGTGCTTCTATCTCTTCATGAGTTGATAATTCATAGTTTTCTTGAGGAATTACATGATCAATAAGCTCATCTTGATTACCCTCCATTCTTCGATCATATTCCTGTTGATATCTAATTTGTTCAGCTTCAAGTTTAGTATTGAACTCTGCCTATTTCTGAGGATTATAAAAGGGATTTTTTTGTTCTTCTAGGGTACAAGGCTCTACGCTTGAATTATCTCTCCATGTATCATAATGGTTATATGTCTCACAATGTGGTCTTGCTGTTTTTTCTTTATTTTTTATACACATGTCATCCTCTTTCTTCTTACCCTTATCATCCTTATCACCCTTTTGTGTCCATTTACTACTACCAGCAGAACCTTCAGCAGGACCTCCCTTATATTGGGATCTTCTACCATTCATGATAAATTGATGCAATGTTCTTGTCAGAGTCACCACTCACTTTCTTAAAGTGAGAAAATGTTTGTTTATTCCCAGCGGAGTCTGTATAGGATTTATGAATCTATGATTAAGGCCCTGATTCTAAGTTGACTCCCCAATAGAGTCGCCAATTTGTTAGCTCTCAAAAATGCAGGTTTGAACCACGAAAGGTTGCCAAGCTTTCACAACGTTTTAGGGTAATAGACAAGGCCAAATGAATTGAACCTTTTACTCTTCAGGTGCTGCCAAACCTAGGCGGGTGTACCTATATGAGTGAGGTAGACTTGACTTGTGATTATCTCTCTTGAAATGTTTTTCCCACAATGGCAGATGGGAGTGGACAAATAAAACTGGAATTTGGTATAAATTGTATACAATATTAAAACTAAAACCTAATATGCTCAGTTAACAGATGTAAAAAATGAATGAAACTAAATGATAAAAAAGCATATACTAGTGCCTTATTGGGTATGCAGAGTCAAATGAAATCTTAAATGAATAACTCTTTTCTGGCAGAAACTCAAAAATTTTGGCATATGTTTTAGTTTATAACTTGCATAAACATGCAAGATTGTGACTACCAAGTTCTTCTTAATGATCCTGATGAATTTCCCTAATTATTGTGATCAATTAAAAGGATTTAATCTTTTTTTGAAAGAGTCGATCAATCAACCACACAGATACAAAAAATGTGCACTGATAAACTGAATATAAACTTATTACATCAATTTAAATAACCAGAAAGCATCAATCTTGGGGACAACTTTAGTAATACTTTCAATGAGCACAACAGAAAATTGACACTAGAAAAATGTCTTCACATCAGAAATTCAATTGAAATCTCCATTATTTTTCAATCATGCATCATAGTCTCAAAAAAATTTGTATCCTACTGTATTTTTTACGCTGTCTCTTTTTTTCTATTCTCCTTCCCATTCTACTGGAAAAAATGGGTTTTATATATCGGCCACATGAAAAGTCATGTCCATTCGCATTCACATCCAGGTAGTTATTTCATTCAATCCTTTACAACTGTTGATTGGACTCCTGCAAAGACATTACACATTCATACTGATCTTCAATATCTCACTAATAGTCAAAAAATGTGCATCGCTATAATGTCCCACCGTCTCATCGACATTTGATGTCTCACTGATAGTCATCGCTTTAGTCTTATTTATCATTGTGAAAATTATGAATCAGGGAGATATTCCATAGATCACCTTGTGTCTTATCAAGATATGTCCTTAAGTTCACTTTCTAATCACTGTGACATAGCAATTTTCTTGCCAATGAACCTTCATTTGGTATTATTCACATAGCTCTCACCAAAGAAGCCAATCTCACTGAATGTATCTCCAAGTTTGAATCTTGTCACTGTAACATAAGAGTTGATAAGAATTCATAACTTCATTATGATGGCAATGACGAGACCCACCTTCAGTTGTATCTGCGAGACCAAACAGATGCTACATGACAGTTCACCGACGGCTTAAGTCTGTCCGATGTAACCCTTTGTATCCCAATTGATAAGACTCTTATGTGTTCGATATGACTCTCCTCGATAATTATTGTCTCGGTGATGAGTTCACTTTACTTTGAGATCAGTATGACCTACAATGACTCGCTATGACATATAGCGATAACCATTTTCTTGCCGATAGGTATCCCTTTATCTTATGTTTCACTGAGACACAATCATTTTCTCACCGATGAAACAATACTTTGGCGTGACATATGACTCAGCAAGACTGCATGACTTCATTCAAATAATCTTTTGATAGAATCTATGTGTGCTTTATCGACAAGACCTGACACGTTCAATGAGACATTATTTCGATGACCTTTGATAGAGTCCCCTTCACTTTGTCGGCAAGACCCGATGTATTCGCTAAGACTACACTCTGATAGCATTTAGTTTGGCCAATATATCTCCTTGTGCGCTGGTTGGTGAGACATAATACGCTTGGCAAGAACTCACTTTGAAGACTTTTGGTTTTGCTGAAACGTTTTCTTGGGCACCAATGGTAAGACAATATGATTTCGCTATGACTCATCTCGATGAAATATTTCTCACCGATGTCATTTTGTCACCGAAACAATGAATTGTGTCTTGCCGATGGGTGTTTGCATATGAATTCTGATCGGTGTGACATCTCTGAAGTCTTGCCGATAGACTTACAACAGATGTATATTAGCAAAAAACAACATTATGGATCGGGGAGACCCTCACCATCTCTTGCCGATATGGATTATATAGTGAAATATTCATGACTCAATGGATTCTACAAGACCACATGGAAAAATATGGGAAAAATGTTATGAAGAGAGGATTTTTGTGTCTATGGTAAGGACTCATTCAGAAACTCATGGGTATGAACAACTTGTAAAATTCTCAGAATTTTATAGTTCCAACATGTCCCATGAAGGATTTAGTGGAGCGATGACGTCTCATGACCAGTCTTTTATTTTGTTTGTTGTCTGTGGTTTGTCCTGACAAAAAGACTGGGGCAACTATGCCCTTAGTATGAGTTAATGACAATCCTTGTCTACGACTGTCTGTTGTTAGCAAGTGGATGACCTTGCACACATTGATCTATGTCATATCATGGTGTTTTTCTCCATTTGTATTAGTCTCGCCCAATGATGATAAAGTGCAATACCTTTAGTGATACATCAAAACATCAAAGATTGCTAATACTAACATTCCTCTCATTTCTTTTATTATTTCTCAATATTTCTTTCCGCACTAACAATTCTTCTTTCTTGCATTATGATGGAGTATTGTGACACATAAAAATATAAATCATCCTACATATACATTCATGTTAGAAACATCATTTTAAAATCATACATCATCAATCATACATACATCTTACATTTGAAATATACAAACATATAGGCATTTATCATATCTAGGACATTGTGGCATAATGGACATTCATCATCATAGATTACATATCATAAGCATTACATGGACATAAAAAATGTAAATACATACATCACATTACATATGTATAGCATCACATGTAGAAACAATGGTATATATAACATCATATCACATCTCATAATTATAAATTGCATACATAACATCCATTGACATCATAGATATTAACACATACATCATCACATAGAATCAACATCACATCATAAGCTGCATAAGCAAATCATAATGTACATAAGATCAACCATCATATAGACATAACATGTATAAATAAATGACTGTGTAATCAATAAATAGAACTGCATTTCATGAGAATCGCCGCCAAAATCATATATATATATATCATTCAAAAGTGTCACATCACAATGTCATAACGTATCAATAAATATGGAAGCCCGAAGGCTATATGATCATAATACAATGTCTCAGTACATATCAAGAAATGTCCCTATTCGAAACTACCACTACTATCATGACTAGAGTGTTCAGATGAATGATGTTGAGATCTTGATGACCTGTGACCTGAATGTGGCCTGTCGTATGGACCAGCTCTGTCTGGCTGCTCAATACCCTCTGTGAAAACTATCCTAGTGTGGGTCCTAGTTTGAGACCTGTCACTGTGTGCCTATGAAAAACTTGGAGGCCGTCTCTTTGGAGGAACTCCTTCCTCATACAAATCTCTATATTACGTAGCCCTCTCAACAGATCTGACTAGCTCTCGAGCAAATGCCTCTACTAGCCCACTAAAAAGAGCTCTAACCTCTGTAAATTGTTGTTCGGTCTCCAATCTCTGAGCTATGGTTTGATCCCTATCCATGTAGGATTTTTCTCTCTCCATCCATACAACATCTCGCTCGGACATCAAAACCCTCATCTGCTCCTCCAAAGATGCAAGTTGAGCACAAAGTGTAGCAGTGTCAGGATCAACTGCCCCTGTATCATCCTGTCTTACCCTCTCCAAAACATCATCATCATCCTCTAACTCCTCCAAAATCCTATCTCGGACCTCACGCTCCTGATCATCCCCCTCCTTGTCATCATCCTAATTGACACCAGGTAATCCAAGGGCATCAATCTCTTCCTCCTCTCTACATGCCTCCTCCTTTGCATGATCCTTGGGAATGTCCTCCTTTGCGGCATGCTCCTCATCCTTGCCAATCTCAATATGCACATCCTCCTCACCTCTTCCAATATTTGGCATGTGCACATCCTCCTCCTCTCATCCCTACTCACTGATAGGTGATAAAGGTGTACCTTGTCCCCCCCGTCCATGCCTCCCTCTCCTACCACCCCGCTGACCACCTCCATGACCAATTCCACCTCTCCAACCTCTACCTCTACCACACCTATCGTACGGTCCTATCCCTCACCACTCTATCGGTGCATCCTGATCTAGGTCTGTAAGGAGAATCAACTTGTGCACAACCCACCACTGATCATATGCCTCAGTGGTACCTAGATCTTCCAAACCATCACTCCATCCACATTTCACTACCTACAATGCATCAATATCTGCCTCGGCAGTGGCCACTGGTATCTCTGCACCCCACAATGGGATCTCTCATGAATACCTTGCAAACTTTTCCCATCCTCTAGGCTCATCCTGAACCTCTCCAAACTTTCACAACACATGATCTGAAAAATGTCTCTCTATAATAGGCACATGCAAAATAGTCCACCCAATTAGATACTGTGTCTGATGGAAATATGGAAAATGATCATCCTTGTCTGACCACTCTGGACAACCCAAGTATGGTCTCCATGTGAATTGTACCATGGTATCAATAGCATGTCTGAAGTATCCAGTATCTCCCATATGGTGATGAGTATTAGCCCCCACATAACAGAAGGCATAAGGTGCTCCATGCTACACATCAATTGTAACTGGTGGACGAAAGATGGAAATGTGTTCCCATGCCCATATCATCAAGAGTGTGGTACAACAACTCATAAACTGTGCCTCTTGATATGCTATATCATGCAAATGAAAATATAACATCGCAAGAAGACAAGGGCCCCATGCATACACCTCCTAATGCTCTAGCATACCCACCAACATCTCTCCCCATCCCGTAGGAAATCCATGACCTCGAGGGTTAAGGAGGACTATACCGCCTATCAATGTACATAATAGATAGTCTAACTGCCTATACCTTTGAGCCAATACATGCCATCTAATCTCATAATGGTTGATACCTAACTATCTAATATCCGCGTGAGGGTAATATCAACACATCTCAGTGAAACCCCTCTGGGTATCATACATCACCCTAGTGCCTCTAATAGGAAGTCTCAGAATCCTATAAACATCCTCCAACATAATTGTAGCCTCTCCAGTAGGCAAGTGAAACGAATAAGTCTTTGAATGCCACCGCTCACATAATGCTATCAGTAGACCCTGGTTTTCCTGAATGATGGGAATGTCTATCACATGGAGGAGACCCAAATGCCATAAGAACCATTTCTCCGCACTCTGCAAAATATCTTAGAAGCAAAAAGTCGATGGTCTCAACTCTCGCATATAAATAGGGTCCAAAACAACCTGCAATGGCATTATACATGCCTCATGTCAGAAACAATCATGTATCCTAATGCAAAGTGAAAAAATCAAATGCTAGTCAAATGCGTCATTCTTTTTCAATTGCATCACATGAAACCAAATGCGTCATTTTATTTTGCAAATGCCTCATAAAATTTAACATGCGTCATTTTAAATCACAATTGTGTCATTCTTTTTCAAATGTGACTCAAAAAAAAATGTGACTAATTATAACTACACATACGAACATCCATCATAAATGCAAATGCAATGCAATATTTACAAATGTGTTAAACAAAAGCAAATGTGTTTATTCTAAATGCAAATGCGTCACTATTTATCACATGTGTCAAAATAAAAAACAAATGCATCAAAATTTGAAACACCTATGCTAAACATCACATGCAAATTGGAAAATGTGTTGAACCACATACAAATGTGTCAATTACACATTCAAATGTGGCATTTCAAAAAAATGATGCATGACAAAACTTGCAAATAAACGCATGAAAATGCACAAAAACCAAAAAATCAAAAGGCGAGATCCAAGTACATACCATGGGGCCCACGTCGACCGGCCGCCTAAAGGTCCGGATCCTATACGATCGATGGTGGGTGTGCGAAATAGGTGACATCTTCACTGAGAGTGCAGAGCAAAAATCTCAAATTTCAAAGCAATGTGGGTAAAAATGAATGGGTTTTTTTTTTCCATTTTCTATTTATACCTAGGGTTTTGGTGGCATTTCTTTTTACTGGCCGCATCCACTTCCAACTTCAATTGACCTGTACCCATCCCTAACACTTCCAAATTCAATTCCATCAAATCCACTGCATTTCTGGCTAACAAATTGACTAATCGGGACTATTTCTATTTTTTTAAAAAAATTTCAAAAATTTGTCAATTTTCTCGAGGGGCATACCTTTACCTATTTTACACTGGGGCATTACTGGGGCATATTTTTGATCAATTTTCTTTGACACAATGCCAAAAGGACATTGTATCAAAGAGGGGCAAATGTAGACACCAAAATTTGGTCTAAGCCTACGACTTTAATATTCTTCATAATTCGTATTTCTATGGTCATGATTAAATAATGTCAATTATTTAATTATTTTTTAAAATTCTTCATTTCTTCTATTAATTAAATAATCTTAATTATTTAATTAATTCACACTTTTCTTTATTCTATCTGACTAATTAAATAAACACTTTTTATTTAATTATGTTACTAATTAACCTTATCCTTCTTCAATTAAATAAATTCTTATTTAATTTACCTTTATCATATTTCGACTATAATTAAATGAATTATTTATTTATTTAATTATTCATTTAATCCCTTCATCACTTAATTAAATAAATCTTATTTATTTAATTATACTTCAAATATCGAATCTTGAATTAAATAAATCATTTAATTCATAAAAATCCATTTTAACACATTCCTCTATATTTAGATAATTGTGTAAGTTTTTTAAGTATTCACTCTGACTCGACTCAAGATCTATTTTAAATCAGTCAGTTAACTCTGGATTTAGTGTCTGAGTGGCTTTCACGAGTAATCTCTTTGTCATATCATTCAGTCATCTAGTTCTAACTCGTTTGTGTGTACATGCGTATTAATTAAATATCTTTCTTTAATTAATTAAATCTTGTGTGTGCATTCAAACAAAGTGTTGCTTTAATCCATATTTATCTTTGTCATGCAAAGACTATTATTTTTTTTTCGAATACCAAGCTTGAAGATTAAATCATTTATTTAATCTCTATTTCTATTTCTAATTTGTATCACTCATGTTACTACTAACAGTTATCATAATGCATGTCTAATCTTTCAATCTCAACTGTTCGTCAATCTTTTGATCCTGGCCTGTCATTCTAATGATCAATTTTCTATAAATTGATCCATCTTTCAACATTACAATCTCTCTCGAAATCTTATGACTTTTGGAAGCATATCTATTATTTGAATCTTCGATGTTTTGCTAAATCACTATCATAGGCTATACTTGCACAAGAGAAATTTGCAGGAAATTATACTACAACGATCAAAATGGAGAAGGAAATCGAGGTTATACATGGAATTACATAGATATTGGGTGAGATTGTTAAGTTTATTTATGTTTTAGCTTTCCTTTGTTCTCTGTTGTTTAACTTAGTTTTGAATTAGAACTTGAATTGCATTGTTGTGTGCTTTTAACCTTTCTTCTGTATTTTCTAGATGTTACAACTATTATCCTCCAGTATTTTGTTCTGCAATCCTCCACTGATGAATATCATAACTTGTGGTTTTGAGAAATGGTTCTTAGTTGCTAAGAGCTTGTAATTTTAGAATCTCATGTGCACAAGTGCTCGTATGGTGAGTTAGCATTATTCTGTTCTTGCATTTTGTTATTAGGTCTATCCCTGGTCGACCTAATCAAGAGTTGATGTTATAATGAATTAATTTTGTGTTACATATGTATTTGTGACCTATCTTAGGTCCATGCCGACATATTGTAGTGTATTGCACACTTGAATTGTTTTTGGAAAAAAATTGTACAAGATTGAAGTTGAATGTTAATCTTTTTGGTGAATAAGGGTTGCATCTAATTAGGCCAACCTAATTGATGCTTGCAGATGAGTCAAATACATATATTGGACAATTTTTTAGATTTGTGTGGAGAAGAAGCTGAGTGAGACAAGTATGCAAAGATGATGAAGTGTGTAAAGTCTGTTTATTGAGCATCAAAGGAACTGAATCAACACTTGTTAGGTGTAAATTTAGGGTATGTGCAGGATCATCATAGAAAAAAAAGGCCCTTAAGTGGTGATGAAAATTCAAAAAAATCAGAGTTACGCAACTTGATGTAAACATTTGAATAAGTTATCTATATTATTTCAAAAATATGTATGACTAGAATCTATAGCAAATTGAATGTAGTTTCTAAACTACTAGGTTTATTTTTAAAAAAATCTATTTGTGAAAATTTGAAATTTCAATGTAGTAATTAAATTTCAGGGAAAACGTAAGAAGTAGGTGTCTATCTAACCACCCTAACCACAATAAAATGATAATATTATTTTATAAGATTTTAGATATAAGTAGAGGACTCATGTCCCGATGTGATGCATATTTTTTTGTAATTTTTTTCTAAGTAAATAGTTAATTATGAATTTTTTTATTGCAACTTTAAAAAAACATAAAAACTCGTATGTCTCACCACCTTAACTTGGCCAAAACTTCATGAAATTCAATTTTTTTAATGCTATAGTATGCAAAGCATAGAATGTGACGCATGTTTTGGATTCAAAAAATGTGATACCATTTGAATGGTATAGATATTTTTCAATCAACCTATCAATTAGGACTTTAGACGTAATTCAAATAGAAAATGAATAATATTTATTTATTAAATTCAAAGTTAAGCATAATTTATATTGGTGGAAAGCTGAGAATCTTCATTAAAAACCCTTTTCATTTCATAAATTTTGGGTAAAAAAAAGTCACCAGACACATACCCATCATATCGCCACTTTTTGGCCCATCATGATCTTGCGCATACCCTTTATCAGTTCATTTTCTAGTTGTAAGCCATTTCAATATTGTATCTTTACAGGCAGTGAGTCTCCCATTTTGGACAGCGAGTCTTGGCAGTGAGCCACCCTTTGTAATACCTTAAAATTGGTTATATTATATTGTAAGCTAATCCTCACTGTGGTTTTTCCCATTTTGGGTTTTCCACGTAAAAATCTTGGTGTTCATGTGTTGTGTGTTTTTATGTTCTACTAATGCTCTTGCTCATTTTTACTATTATATGCATTAGATTATTTGGATGGTGTTTGTTCAATAAATGTAGGAAGATACTGATTCACCCTCCCCTCTCAGTATCTTGGGTATTCAATAGGGGAAACCTCATGAACCTAGTAGATGGATTGGATTCTTTCTCATCCAATCATTTGTGTATAACCATCAAAAAAATGCAAAACAAAACTGCATATAACCATCAAAACCCAAAAAGTACAAAAAACTATCAAAATCCCAAACATATTGTTGGTTGTCTTCGTAGGAACCACTTTGAGTCCAATAAATTTGAACTATGATGTATCTTTTTTCATCACATAGGAAAGGCCATCATCGATGAACCCCTAGGACATTTGGTCTATCCTTTAGGGTCCATCGAAATCAAGTCTTTATCTTAGTCCAAGTCTCATATATAAAATATCATTGGTTGTCTTCATATGAGCTGCTATGAGTCCAATAAAGTGAATTGCATTATATCTGAATGTATAACATAGGAAAGACCATCAATCAATGAGCCCTTGAAGCACTAGGTTAGTCCCTTATCTAAATCTCAAAAGCACAAAAAAAGTACAAATATCTTGAAAATAACAAAATAGACTCAACTAACCTCAGAAGTACAAAAATATTCAAAAAACCTCAAAAATTATATTCTCATTATCACCTATCCATAATAAACTATCCACCCATAATAAAAAAAATCATCACCTTCACCCTTTGACAAAGCAATAAAAAAGAAAAGAAAACATCAAAATCCAAAAAATTAAAGCAAAAATCATAAAGACTTGATCAACATTGGATGAATTTAATACCTAAGTGTTAACTACCTACCTATTGAAATCATCATCAACATCCTAGCATGTGTATTAACAGAGAAAATCATTCTTATAATAGACATCATCGATGGATAACATCATAAAACATCAAAACATCTATGGCAAGTGATATAGCAACATTGTTTATCTTTTGTGATCTTATCTTATTGTCTCATTCCTAGCATCTCTCAAGGATGTTCATAAGAATTTAGAGAGGAAGGAATGGGGCATTGATTATCGATTTCGTATTTCATGCTTGCTAGGTATTTTTTCAATACGACTATAGCAAATAATTTCCTTGTATGTGTAGGGATATTCTTGAGTAATACAATGGTTGGTGCATATCAGGTTCTTAATACCTTTTGTGTATGTAATGCCCTGCCAGAGAATCCAATAAAACAAAGCATAAAGTACAAATTAACTGAATAATTTTTTTATTTTTTATTTTTTTTAATTTTTTTAAATCATTCAATTACACATTTGTCTTAAGGATTCCAAGATGATGTTACTAAAACCATACAACTAAGAACATCTCATCAATATTAAAGTCATAAAACATAATTATATATCAAATTCGTGAATGAACCAATTTCATAAACTTTATATAGTCAAGCTATACACTTATCCAGATTACATCAAGTGAGATTTTAATAAATCTCGATACATCATAATGTTGATACAATGAGTACTCTCAAACACATGAGGTAAACATACAAAGAAGATAATGATCTCCTCAAAACTAACGTCCACGTCTCTAAACACGTTCAACGTCCATCGTCACGAACAAGAAAGTGACATGAACCTGCTCCACGAACAATGTTATCCAAGTATAGCAATATCTATAATAGGACCCAATGGTGAATAATAGCACGGTTTCCTCCCAACTGCATGGTACCCAAATTCCCACTCCCTCTATGCTAGAAGATAATGACAGGTCCACAAAATAGTCAAACAAACAAAAAATAATAGACGTTACATTACATGGCTGACAACACATAACAACATGGCAGTATCCAAATTACACGATCACTAATAAACTCCTAGAGGCAACAAAAGTAACACATGTGACTCTACATAAGAGACCACAAACATGTTTCAAGACAGAGTGTCATCACATAGTTGTTCTAGGTTACCCTGGTGAATCTTCCTAGACTACCAACCCTCATCCAGAGTTACCTTGGCAGTCTCTACCGATTCCCGGCCCCTAGACATACTCATGTGGATTCAAATTACCTTTCAAGAACACCAGGTAGATGACTGAGCCAGTCCAGGCCTTCTCAGTCTACCCTTAATCTATACAAGCATTAAGGCACTAGGTGAGGCATTCTGATTATCTTAATTATTTAATGAACACAAGGTTTATTTATTAATGTTTTCACTAAATTATTAAAAACCCACGATAGGTTACCCTAGAAACCACTTAGGGTTTTGGCCCCTATCGCAAGCCACTCTTCCTATAAACATGACGCGACATCAAAATACCAAGGACTGCCAACTTGCGTATAAAACGAAACCATAGTAGAACATATCTCATTCGCGGCCCAATCATTGAATAACTCAACACCTTTAAGGTAACAATTAACTCTTGCATGGAAAAATCCCAAAATAGATCCAAGTATGTAAAACATCAAAAAACAATTATTGAAAGCTCTTTTTCTTTAAAATCAACACTTAAGCCTCTAGAAGAATAAGTACACATATCTCAAAATCATATACAAAAGAAAAACCATTAAGCATGAAAAGAAAACTCTCGAATGATCACATCATCCACATGACATAGACCATAAAATCTCATAATACCTCAAAGATAATCAATACATAATGCATGGTTTAATTTCCAAAATACAACATAGGTACACTAAGTAATGAACAAGGCCAAATTTCGTTAATAACAATATCAAACGAATTCCATGTCTCACATAAAATAAACAAATCAAATAATTATAACAACAAAGAATCCCAAAACACAAACAAGATATTTTTTTAACCTCATAAGCTTCCTTGATACCAAAAGTATACTAAAAGAATAGCTCAAATAATAATTCCATTATACTCAAATTATAAATAATGTTTTCCACATAACAATCTTTCAACACATATGAATACAAGGCAGAATAAAGATGTTTCTTGCCAAATTAAAAAGTCCTATTTAAAGTTTTTTGACATATGTATTATCGAATCTTTTGTGAACTTAAGATTTGTAACAGATAATACATTGTCATAATATAATGTCTTTTTCCATTGTTTTCAAATTAACAAGATAAATCAACAATCTTCCTATATTAGCAATAATATATATATCCATCACATTAAAAGCCAATCAATTTTAATTCATATAAATAATTCTATATAAGTATACTATATTTACATATATCCATATCTACAATATTTCTCTTAAAAAGAGTAAATCACAAAACCTATATATATATATATATATAGATTTAGATAAAAGAATTAGTCAAAGTAATAGTCTAAAAAGATTCATATTCCTATCAATTTATATTCCAAGGATAAAGAAACGGTAAACTACACTTGCATACTAAATTGGAATTTGACATATTATAGACAAGAAAGAAGTGTACTCATTGCTTAGTGAAGGCAAGATAAGTGCATGGAAAAATAGACAAGGTGCAAGATACATTGTTTCAAACAAGTTCATAACTACAAACAGAAGTGTGCATGTAATGCACTCGTAGAATTATGTTATCATTAATCCTATACTAATTGTTTCCCAACTGACAAATAACTGACGCAATCAAATCTATGATTTATTTAGTCTAAAGAAACCTACAAAGAACTCATAGGTGCATGGAAAGAGGTATATATCTCATGCAACATAAATGATTATGAAATCGGAAGTAACAATGGTATATTAGTTAGGTAAAGCTTACAAACTTTGTGATCTTCAGCCAATTAGATGGCAACTATTCTAGGTGAACATTAATCATGACAAAAAATGGACGTACATAAAAAGAACAATAGATAGTTATAGATAGCACCAATAATATAGACTAGGTAAAACATAACCCAAGGTGAAGATAAACAAGGAAGATTCAGATGTCACCAAATTTGTTGTAAATGAAATTGTTCTGAGAGATGCAAATCACCTCTATCAACTTAAAACAACGACACTATAAATGTGGAGGATATTAGTGATTCTAAATGAAACAATCTAAAAAATAGGTGTGCACTAACAACTAGAACATTTTATGTTATTTGAATCATATATTGGCAGAAAGGCATGAGTTTGAATCTGTAAAAGAACCTAGTCTGATAAGTGCAATGACATGAGATAAATGTGGAGTAATGGCTGCACGAAAATATTGAATAGCAAGATAAGGAAGTACTATGATTTCATAGACTGCAAGGTAAAGGTGAGGGCACAGTTCTTCCAAACTAGCTATCATGTGTGATTTAGTTCTTTCAGAACAAGAGATGCCTCATCCAAATTGGATATAAAAAAAAATAGTTAATAGCTAACTATGGTGCATGCATAACTGGAGTTGAAAAGAGTGATAATCGATTTAATTGGAAGGAATTCATAGTGCCAACTAAGGTGCATATCAAGCATAGAGCGGCAGTAGCCTGAATGAAATATTTTAAATAAAACGTTTCTGAATAGAAACTTCCAGAATTTTAATTAAGGTGAACACCGCTACTATGATATTGACTATACATCAATGCCTAAGTTTATCGGCTAACAAGGAACTCGAATAGCATGAGAAGGGAAATTACAAACAAAGCCTCCAAAAATATCAAAGCAGGACTACAAGTTCAGTCAAATGTTAATCCATAAGGAAATTATAATCGAAACCAAAGATATGGAAATTATAATCAAAACCAAAAACATACAAAGTTCGAATCAATAATAACAGAGGAAACTCAAACCATAAAATATAAAGGAAAACTAGAATATATATTCTTGACATCAAGGAATTCGATTCCTATAGGTTTGTAAATTTGGTTGGAAACAAAATAACAAAAAAATTCAATTTCTTCTGCCAAATACGGGCTTTTGAATAAAAAATACAATTTTTAACTACCAACAAGATATCAAGATTTCGAATATGTATATTATTCAAGAAGAAGCATCACAAGAAAAAAACCCGGTTTAAGTTTCATGATTTTGTTGATGATTGAAGCAAGAATCAGAGATTCCAATAGTTCTTTGTTCTCCCAACAATAGGAATCCTTTATAAATATATCATCTTCCAAGCTTTTAACCTGAATACACAGAGGAGAAGCTTTTTCCCTAAACACAAAACTGCCATGAAAATTTTCTTCCAGCATTCCAAAATCAATTGTCGTGAATCAACATTGCAACCCCTAAAGCTTTTAATGCATTTAATTACCTCAAGTTACAAAACTTAACTGATTGTAGTCATTCATTCAAAAATTGCTCAATCAATTATAATCATTAAATATATGAGATATTATTCTTCAACTCATACACAAGTTTTTAGATATTTATCACTTATTGAAAACTCTTTTAAAAATATCTATTTGCACAAGTAATTCAACAATTACTTTTAATTAAAAATACCTTTTCACAAAATTAACATTCTCTTTTAATTAAATGACTTGTTTAATTTAAATTGATAAATTAAACCATAAACATAAACATAAACGTTTAATATTTTATTTAAATAAATTTACATTTAATCAAATATATTAACAAATTATCCATTTAACTAAATTAATAAATAATTAATTCCCAAACAAGATAACACAAAAAAAATTGACACAACAAGACTAAACAACAAACGACAATGGGTGACAAATAGATACTTGTTCAATGAAGAACGATGGCTAAACGAGGGCCTGACACTATCTCTGGTTCAACATAATTTCATTGGATTAGGGTACACTCAGACCTGTCAAGCAGGTGGAGCCGATACCCGATACCTGTATCTGCATAAAACATCATTGTTAAACATATCATCATACATCGACAAACACACCGTGAAGAAGAATCACAACGTAGTAGTGTACTCATGACTGAGTAGTGCTACACTGTCTTCTTCACCAAAACTAACGACCATCAATATATCATAAACATAAAATACATCAAAATAACCTCATAAAAACTCTAAAGCAATATATACCATATCACACATGTTTCAATCTTAATGTCATCACACAAACACAACTAGATGATCAGGATGTTAAATGTATCATCCACATAGTATAACAACTATCATTACATCTGTGTCATAACAAATACAAAAAGTAAAATAGTGTCCAAAACAACTATATGACTAGCAAACAAACATAAGCAAACTGAAACACATAATAGTAACTGGAGGGGTACTACAATGTATTAGTCTCCTTACTTCAATGGATTTATTATCTCATATTACTCTAACAAGGTTTTTGTATGTCTGGTATGAGCAAGTATACTCCTTGTTTGTAGATTCAAAGTCTATGCAATAGATACAAAGCTACCTTCATCATTAATACCTTGGTGCATCGTGTCTATTTGCTACATTAATAAGGATTGCTATACTTAGTCTCTCCATGAAGCAAAAGAAAACTCATCACATTTTACATATCATCAATCATTATCATTCATTATCATTAATGCATCCATAGCATCAATCAATCATAATCTATGGTTTTTCGACAATTATATCAACATCATCCAATTTCTTCTATCCTCTAATCCTACTAAAATTTTCTTCTAGTCAACATTTCTTCTACTAGTCCTTGCAATTAAATGTATCACATTAGCTTGTCAAAATTTTTGATTTATTATTTAGAATTTTTACCAATTTTTTTGAAGGGGCACCATGCTATCCCGTTGTCACCAGGGAAACTCTTGAGTAGGAATTTCTAAATTTCTTTGACACAACACTCAAAATCACATTATTTCAAAGAGGGGCGAAATATAGATACCTAAAATTGTCATTTCCTGTGAACTAGCATTTTAACATTAATATTCGTCTTTACCTAATGATCAAATAATGTTCAATTATTTAATTATTGTCTAAAATCATATTTCCACTATTAATTAAATGACTTTATGTTATTTAATTAATACATTTCAATTAATCTTCTTGATTATTTAAATAAATCTTATTTATTTAATTATATCTTTAATTGGCATTCACCCACACTTTCTAAATTAAGTAATTACTTTAATTATTTAATTATCCCTCTTCTCTCAATATTATCCATTAAGCATGAATAAATAAAATATTTTATTTATTTATCTAATTCCCACTTGCACATTCCTTGAATAATTAATTATTATCCTCTCATGTAAATCTATTTTTTTCTTCTAACACTTTCTTTCACTTCACTTCTCATGGAGTTAGTTAACTCACACTCTGAGTTAATTCTCCTTTTTTATCTAAAACATCATCCATTAATAAATAAGCATTTTATTTATTAATCAAACCTATCCTTGCATGTTCCTCAATTTATTAATTAGGTTAATTAATTATCTTATCGTGCAAAAAAAGAAAACTAATCTTCTATCTCAATCTTATCTTGCATGTTCCTTCAATAATTAATTAATTATTTAATTAATTATATCATGCATTATTTTCTCAAATCTTAACTGACACTCTCTCTCAGTCAACTGATATTGATTGACCACCTTTTTATCAATCACTTCTCTTAACACTTCAATCAATATCTCATGCAACTAGTTAACTAGAACCCTACAACTAGTTGTAGTCAATTAATTGGGCAATCAATTCCTCTCATTGATTTTCAGCCTTTGCTCTAAAATTAGCACCTCTTAATCTATATCATTGATCTAATTTCCTAAAATCTATAAAATCACCCTCATCCTTCACATTCATTACCTAGAATTTTTATAGCAAAGTCATGTTCATTTGATCCTTGAGCAATTGATAATTTATCATAACATCTAGATCATAACATATTGAAGCTTTTGTAAACTATCATGGAGGGTTTGAGTTGAAACAATCCTACATTTTAACTAAAGTTACTCGACAATGGGATTGGTAAGGTGGTTTCATGCTTTTGAATTCATTTATTTTGATTGATCTAATCCTTGTTTGAATTTAATTGTTTGAGAAATCTTGATCTCATTGGTAAGTGGGTTCTACCCTTTGTTTTTCGATTTTTTGCTTGAATTCAATTGTTGTTACTGATACTATATTTTCCCCTTACAATTTTTTTAAAGTTTCTAAAAAAGTATCCACATAAATGAAGGATAAATTTAGAAGCTTTTAAAAATACATAAAAAATTCCCTATAGAGTGAGAATGACAAATTAAAAAATGGTTATTTAGAATGCAACATCATTTTTCTCATTAAAATGGGCAATGGAATCATACCATTGCATTTATGGTAACAATATTAATTCTATTAGCGATTTTTTTTAATCGCTAGTATTTTGTAGAAAATATTAGTGAATTATACTTTTATTAAACCCATTAAATAATTTTATGGGTGAATTAAACTTGTATGCAAACAAATAAAATAATTTTGTTGGTGAATTAAAATCATATGAAAATAAATAACATAATTTTGTTGCCAAATTAAACTTGTATGCAAATCAATAAAATAATTTTTTTGGTGAACTAAAATTGTATGAAAAGCAATAAAATAATTTCATTGGTAAACTAAACTTGTATTCAAACCAATAATTTTTTTTGGTGAGTTAAACTTGTATTCAAACCAATAAAATAACTTCAAAGTGAATTGAACTTGTATGTGAACAAATATTATAGTGTGGGTGGCAAAAAATATCAAACAGTAAATGATAATGATTAAGTTACTTAGAAAATTTATAATTTCATATCAAAAGTGAGAAAAATTTATTGTGAGTTGATATTGATAATGATTAAGGTATAGCAAGGTATTTAATTCTCAAATATTTGTTTAATTCTTTGAAGTACTCTACTTGAATCCAACTGTCAATTCAAATAACATTTGCAATGGCTCTTCTATGTACTAATGATACCAAAAACAAAAAGGAATTATGCTTCATACATGTAAACTCCATTAAATTCCAAATTTTGTAATATATACTAGTAATATATACACATAAAATAAAAATTAATGTATATAAATATTTCATTGTTCGATGAACATTCGATGGACAATTGTAGAACTGCATTCTAGAATGAAATGTCAAAACCACTAGACTTGTTAACTCAAACCTATAGAATCACCCTATAGCTATTTAATTTAAAAATATCAACATCCAAAATTGTATTCACGTGTGTTATTAAAACACTTAAGTCATTTTTTGTGTGTGAGGTCTATTTATTCCAAGTTGTAGATAAGCAGAGGTTATATTCACAAACTGAAGAGCATTTTTTGGCTGGAAAAATGGACACTCCAATCAAGTTGTTGAGTGCTAAGTGATAGATGACCTTCCTTTGAGAGATCAGTTGGCACCAAATCAAGATGGTCTTTGAGACCCATCATGGCCTAGTTCTCATTGCACTAAAATAAGCACTTGGGGATGAATTTTTATTAGCAAACAATAGATATAGAGTGAATTCAAACATCTTGTGTACATTTATTTCTTCCCTCTGGTATTTCAGTGAGCCAAAAGAAATAGTGAAATCTCTCACCTAGGAACTGGTAAAAAATAATTTCCTTGGAGGTTTAGAGGAGGTCATTATAGCAGCAAGGTTGGATGCAGGTATCCCACAACTGAAGGACATAAATATTTCTTGCAAGACAATGTGGTGGTGTAGTGGCTTCCAATTTTGGCTAATTTTTAGTTGACAACTCTCATGCTCCATCGCAAGAAAGCTTCAAGATGGTTCTCCTTTATAATAAAGGTAACCAACCTAGAGTCAACCTATGTTATTGAATGAATAATAGGAGGAAGAAGATGAGGACTAGCAAAAACTAAAAGGTTGTATCAATATTTTTTGTTAGCTAATTAGTATATAGCTTAGGCCATTGAAATACCCATAAAGTATAGTTATTGATAATTTATAAAAAAATATAAATTTAGCTTGGGTTTTGTAGTACCCTTGAACAGTATAATATAGTTATAGATAGTAAAAGAATAAAAATTGTAGCTTAGAGAAAAATAAATGAGAGAGTTAGGCAATTCAAATCTAATCTATTCAAACTATACTAACGAATCCTCAAAACTTAGATAATTGAGCAAAAAAGAAAGCTTAAGAACAACATGCATAAAAAAAACTATTTTACCAAACATGCGATCAATTCCATTGAATAACCTCCATTACTCTTCTCCATTTCATTTGTGTAGTGTACTTTCCCTCAGATTTTCAGTATTTATGTGCAAGCATGGCCTAAGTGTTGTGATTAAGACAAAACATTGAAGATTCAAGATAATTGCTCTAAAAGTCATACGATTTCGAGAGAGATTGGAATGATGAAGAATAGATCAATTTATAGAAAATTGATTATTTGAAGGATAGGTTAGGATTGAAAGATCAACGAATGGTTGAGAATGATAGATTAGACATGCATTCTGATAACTGTTAGTAGTGACATGAGTGATATAAATTAGAAATAGAAATAAAGATTAAATAAATGATTTAATCTTCGAGTTTGGTATTCAAAAACAAAAGAATTATCTTTGCATGACAAAGATAAAGATGGATTAAAGCAACTCTCTGTTTGAATGCACACACAAGATTTAATTAATTAAATAGGAATATTTAATTAATATGCATGTACACACAATTGAGTTGGCACTGGATGACTGAATGATATGACAGAGATTACTCGAGAAAGCCACTCAGACATTAAATCCTGAGTTAACTAAGTGATTTAAATAGATGTCTAGTCGAGTCAAAGTGAATACTTAGATAACTCACACAATTATCCAAATATAGAGGAATGCGTTAAAATAGAATTTATGAATTAAATAATTCATTTAATTCAAGATTTGATATTTGAAGAATAATTAAATAAGATTTATTTAATTAAGTGACGAAGGGATTAAATGAATAATTAAATAAATTAAAGAATTTATTTAATTGAAAAAGAAGGATAAGGTTAATTAGTAACATAATTTAAATAAAAATCATTTATTTAATTAATTAGATAGAATAAAGAAAAGTGTGAATTAATTAAATAATTAAGATTATTTAATTAATAAAAGAATAAATATTAAGTTAAATTAATTAAATAAATAGATCTATTTAATTAATAAAGAAATGAAGAACTTTAGAGAACAATTAAATAATTGGCATTATTTAATCATGACCATGGAAAATATGAATTATTAAGAAATATTGAAGTCGTAGGCTTAGACCAGATTTCAATGTCTACATTTTCCCCTCTTTGATACAATGTCATTTGGACATTGTGTCAAAGAAAATCGATAAAAAAATATGCCCCAGTAATGCCCTGATGTAAAACAGGTGAAGGTATGCCCCCTCAAGAGGACATGTGGGTTCAAATAACATGAGTGTGCTCTCAAAATCGATGAGAGAACTAGAAGATGAAGGACAAAAGGATAGAGGAAAATAGATAAGGGTGGTGAAGATGTAGAAAAGAAGAAATGTTAGTGTGAAAAGAATGATGAATAATAAAAGACATGGATGTTAGTATTAGCAATCTTCGATGTTTCGCTATATCACTAAAGGCGTTGCACTTTATCATCATTGAGCAGGACTAATGCAAATGGAGAAAAACACCATGATATGGCATAGATCAAGGTGTACAAGGTCATCCACTTGCTAATAACAGACAATTGCAGACAAGGATTGTTGTTAACTCATACTAAGGGCACAAGTTGCCCCAGTCTTCTTGTCAAGACATACCACAAACAACAAACAAAATAAAAGATGGGTCATGAGACATCATCGCTCCTCTAAATCCTTCATGGGACATCCTTGAGGAAACTAGTAACATGACTCAAAATCCAAATTTAAAAGACAGTTGATAGACAACAGTCCAAGAAAATAGAATTCTGATACATTGTTGCTTCTCTAAATCCTTCATGGGACATCCTTGAGAAAGCTAGTAGCATAATTCTCATCATAAATTCAAGTGAACGGATAAGATAAACAAGCCATAAAGTCAACAATCTAGTAAAATATTTTCCAAAACTTGATCTTGTTTGTTTAATTCATTTTGATTGATAGAAGGATTGATTGATAGAGCCTGATTTCAGGAGATACACATACCAGATAAGACTTTGAGTCTAGTTTCAATGTTATGACTATCTGTATAAGGCATGACAAAGCCTAGTTTCAGAAAGACATGTATCATATAATACGTTGAGTCAGATGTTGTTGATGTGATAACCTGTGTAAGGCTATGTTTGATTGTTTGACAATGTCGATTATGCAAGGACTCATCCTGTATAAGACATAGATTGTTTTGTTGATATCAATATTCAGGAAGGACTCATCCTGAATAAGACACAGGTTGATTGTTTTAATGATGTTTGTTTCCTGGAAGGACACATCCTGTAGTAGAAATTAGTTGATCTGTTTTGATTGTTTCGTTTGGAAAGTTGTTTGCTTTGACTTAGAGACATTCCTGGCTTGTTCACTAGATTGATGCATGACATGATACGATGTGTGGACAATTGACTGTGTGTGATGAAAAACCCTAAAGGAATGACCTAGTGCAGCCTCAGGGGCTCATCGATTGATGGCCTTGCCTATGTTATACACACAAATACCTCATAATTCGACTTGACTTTGACCGACAAGACTAACTACAAATAGAAGATGTGTGTGATAGTGAATGTGATGAACCCTAATGGACTGACCTAGTGCGACCTCGGGGGCTCATCGATTGATGGCCTTACCTACTTTATACATGCAGAGACCTCATAGTTCGACATGACCAATGACCTTGTCATATAGACATATGGATTGAATCATGATTTTATACAGACAAACCTAAACAGACTAACCTAATGCCTCGGGGGCACATCAGAAAATGGCCTTCCCTATGTCTAGTGGTAGAGGCAACATAGTTCGACAAACGACAAAGACTGACAAGTGTGACTGACTCTGACTCTGTTTTTGGATTTTTGACATGTTTTGATTTTTTTGTCTTTTTGAAGTTGTCTAATGTTTTTGTGTTTTCCCAGGTCATTTTGTGATTTTTTGGATTTTTCCATGGTTTTACGTTTTTAACACAGCCAATGTAAGAACCAATATGATGCATGTCAAGTGTTTTCCCCCAGTCGAGTATAAGACCAATTGACAGGTGATGAGGATGGTGATGATGTTGTTTGACGTGGGAAGGACACATCCCAAAACAACATGAGGATGACAATAATGTAACTAAAGGATCAAGGTTTGCAACAAGGCTAGAAACAAAGCCAATGAATGTTTTGAATGATGTGTTAGGATGCATAGCAAGGTTGTATGGATTGGGCTTGTTGCATTTGGAATGACTTTTCAAGATTGGATGGGATAACGGAAGATCCTTAGACCATTGACAAGAGAAAAACCAAGGCATGTGATAGGTATGAATAGATAATGGGTGGCTTTGGTAAAAGATAATTGACATGAGGATTTTTGGCTAGAAAAATTATCATATGGTCTCCAAGGACTATGTCATATAAGGATAACTTGTTTTCTCTAAGCTATGGGTTTGGAAAATGCTATGAAGGCTATGACGACTATGACATGATATTTCATGAATAGTGTATGACCAAAGGATAGACATGTCAAGAGTTTTTTCCAAAGCATTATTTATGTTTCTACCCATCCTTATCAAGATCAAAGTAGGTGGGAAAATGGATGTGAGTGGTAGGGCTAAGATGGATAGATGGAAATGTCATAATAAATGTCATACGAAGGGTATGGGAGATGAGACAACTTTCCCCCAAGTGTAATAGTCCACATAGATAATTTCTTACACATGACGCTTTTTTTTCTAGTTTTTCATCATGGTACTTATCCAAAGCACCATAAGAATGGTTTTCACTATTGGATGAAATATTTCTCTTGACTTTTTTTTTTTTTTTTATATTTTTGCATTTTTTGGATGGTCTCGATGCTTTAGATGATCATTGATTTTGTTGAATCCATTGATGGTGCTGATGTAGAGACTAGTGCTATGATATTCCAATAATGACCTTGATAAAGTAGTTTCCTTGTCAGGATCATAACACTTGCATACAATTGATTGATGTCATTGCAATCCTTGTTGAAACTAGAGTTGGCCTTATCAAAATACGCACATCGCGATAGAGTGCCATGGGAGTCCTTACAATAAAGAGTTGCTACCAAGATGTGACGGATTTGTGATGTAGGATTTTTAGACTTTAGGCGAAATGTAGGATTATGACGGATGATGGTAGACACATTTGGAAATTTAGATGTAGGAATTTTTATTTTCCAAACTTGGGGTGATGGATGATGGAGATTGGGTTTTAGATTGGGATAATGTTTGGAACCATGACTTTTTTATGCCTTGTATGATGACCATTTTGAAGGAGGTGGAAATTTATTATATGTGGGATTCCTCTTTTCTTGTGGCTCCACATTTTGATTGACTTTTACTTTTGAACTATTTTCTGTGCTTGATCCATTTTTCTTTGGGATCCATTTTAACTTTATTTTTCCACTTGGATTTTTGATTGATTCAATGGCCTTTGATATTTGATTTTGAACTTTGAATTTGTAAGACTTTTGTTTTTGTTGGTTCCAAATGGAAGGTTTATTCATGTTGGAATGAAAATTTATGGTATGGATGGAAGGAGTGTTGGAAACAACCTTATGGTAAGAACTACTCATGGCCTCCATTTTGATGTTTGTATCAGATAAAGTTGCCCCCAATATCGAGAAGATACCATTAACATCATTAGATTTTTTGATTGAACGATAACCAAGACCTTGATGTCTAAGATTTTCCTGAAACTGTACTGGTTCTAAAATCCCTTGCTCGTGTATCCCTAGTCCTTTTCCTTGATACTGCATGCTCTAACATATTTTGTTTGCAATGGGGTATTTTTCATTTTGGAATCAAGATGCTAACCCATCATTGTGTTTGTGGAAACTATTACTTGGAATCTCCTCCTCTTCAAGAAAGCCTGATTTGATAAAAGTGGATGATCCTAGTTGATAGGATGTCGTATCTTCATTGACATGTTGGATATCATTGTTATTTTGTGACATATCAAACTCAGATGATTCTACTGGTGCTTCCAAGTCGATGTTGAAACCATCTTTATGGTCATTGTCATAGAGTCGAATGAACTCAACTATAGCTTGGTCATTTGCAAATATGTCTAGAGTAGGAGACTCTTGTTCTAGAGGAATATCATCTATGTGTTCATAAGAGGCAAGTGTCTCATTTTGGGAAATGGATGTGTTTTGTACTTGGATAGGGTCATCTTCAAATGTTTGATCATGAATGGCATAAAGGTCAAGGAGTGGATCATTTTGGACTTCTTGCTCAATAGTAGTGTCTTGATCAAAGACGGGTTTGTCTTGAATGATATGGTTGGGAATGGAATCTTGATCAAGCATAGGTGTATTTTGGATGCCATGATTATCTAGAAGGACTTCTTGGATGGAATTAAAGATAGGTTCATGGGATAGACTACTTTGAACTTGACATGAAGGTGAAGCCATGAAGTCATGATTTGAAATTTCCATTTGACATGTATCCTTAAGTTTAGTAGATGGGATGTGACTTTGGAGACCATGAATATATGTATTTTCATGACTAAATGTAGACTGAGATGGAGTGGTTTGGAAGGGATTAGTGGATGAAGGACTAGGATAGGACATGGAGGCTTAGAAGGGATTAGTGGATGAAGGACCATGATAGGATGTGGAGGCTTGGAAGGGATTAGTGGAAGGTTAGTTTCCCTTGTCAAGGTTAGGATAAGTATGACTAATAGATGTTTGTAGTGGATTAATGGAAAAGATTATGTCAAGTGACTCTTGATAGTGAGGGAAGATGGCTAAATGACTAGGACTTATGGATTGTTGGTAGGAAGGGTATGTAGGTAGTTGACCATGGGTTGATGTTGGTTGGCATTTGGATTGGATAAATTATCTTTTGAAGTCTATGGCTTGTTGGAATTGACCATTACAAAGTAACTGGTATTTAACTTGACTAGCAAGCATATCAAGGTAAATTGCATACATGGTGGTTAGGTTATGATGAAAGATGGAGTATGCCTAAGGTATGTGATATGAGTTCTAAGGTATGACAATGTAAAGACTGACTTAAGTCTAAGGTATGCAACCTAAGCTATGTTTTTAGGATTTTCTAGGTGCAAATAAGGAATGAATGCATCTATTTTTTTGGTATTTTCTATGCAAATAACGTATGTCTAGGATGACACTAGTATAGGATGACAGTATCTAAAGATGCAAATTCTAAGCAAGCTTCTAAGGTAATCAATTTTTGTGAACCTGAGATGAGGTTACCAACTACCTAAAGTCTAACCAAGGTGTCAATTTAATTATGTCAAGGAACCTATGTAGGACAGGGACCAAAGATAAGGTGAGCTCCCTAACTCAACTGATGAGCTAGGAGGACTCACTGTAGGAAAAAAGATATGATGAAGGGACTAGGTTCAATGGAAGATTTCATTGACGCAATGGTTTTTCCAAAGGGTAGAAAGTGGACCTATTATAAAGTTTGTAAAAGTGACATTCCTAAGAGTTTGATCTAAAGGTAATATGTACTCAAAGATGAGACTAAACTCGGAACTAGGACAATTGTAGTTATGACTAAATGATACCTAAAGGATGCAAAATTAAGCAAATCATTTCAGGTTTCTATTCAAGGACTAGTATGACAAGAAAAATCAAAGACTGGTATGACTATGTCAACTGGACAGTGACTGTGAATTCTGGTTTTCTAATAATCAGGCAAATGCATCGTAGAATTTCACAGATGCGGTTATGTTTCACAGTTGTGGTTCTCTGGTAATCAGTTGTTAGCTTCTGGTAAAATTCAATGTCTGTGTTGGACAAATGCAATGTAGTTTCCAAAATATGTGACTCGTAATGGAAATTGTGACTCAGAGTGTAATAGATGTAGTTTTCTAAACTATGTGCACTGGTAAAAGTTCTACGACAGTGGCAAATGTGTCATTCAAAACTGTAGTTGCGGCTCACCTTTTTTAGATGTGTCACAGAATGTCACAAGTGTGGTATCCTAAATCATATGTGGTTTTCGACTAAGCAAATGCAAGCTAATCTGGCATATGTGACTCTAGGCTAAATAGATGTGACTCTAGATGAACAATTGCAACTCTCTAGTGAACAGTTGCAACTCTGTTGATAGTTGTGTGTTTTCAATGAATTGAGATATAAAACTAACACTGTTTTGATCAAGTTCTGGAAAACAAAGACAATCATAAGACAATGTGTTTTTAGTTTGATTTTGGACTCAAAGAACATTTAATTTGACAACATACAAGCACATCCTAGGCTGTGTAGGATATTATTTACTAAGTTCTCACTTGGGTTTCCCCAACTACGCTTATTCAAGGCAGATCATTAGTAGCTTGACCCCTCTGGCTCCCCTCCATGGCTCATTAACGTCATTTGGGGTAGCCAAGCTACAGTACCCATATACATCCCATGGCATACTTTCATCTCTACACATGAACCGTAAGAATATGACATGGCTTCACAGATCCAACCTATTGCACTAGTAAATAGAAGGATTTTGGACACTACAAACAAAGGTGTTTAATTAGGGCATTTCATTCATAGGGCATGATCCATGTGGTGAGAGTCCCCTTTCAAATCCATCTTGTCAGAACCATATGCATGATTCTTGGAATTTTCCCAAGAATCCACTTTTATATACTGATTGGAAGTCCCTCGGGTTTAGGGTGCTACCGGTCTGAGTTGTCCTAGGGTGAGTACTTTTTTCCACCATAATAAGCCCAAGTTCTAGAGTTAGTAACCGGTTCTCTTACACCCAGGATCGCATGAATGTGCAAGGGGAGAGTATACTTCGATATATCGAATCGTGAGGGTAATAACACAATTGTGCTTTCGCACCAAACACAGTAGACACTTGTTAATTTTAATCCAAATGAAAAATTTGCTACACTACCAAACAATCTATTTCAAAAACTTAACTATGGTCTTTGACATGCGTTATGCAGAAAGATTCATTAGTAGTTGTGATTTTGATCTTTGACTATTGATCTGCTAAAAATTTGTTAACTCCTCAAGACACACGCTAAAAACAAAAGATTAGCAAAAATAAAAACATGAAAGAAAGCTGTAAATCAAAAATTGAACTTAAAAATTCACCAGTCAGATGTGTCGTTCAAAGCAGCATATGCGTCACATAATTTTACCATTCAGTTGAGATTTAATAAATCATAGATGCATTGACCTTTTTCAAATGCATCACTTTACTCAACATATGCAGCTCAAAATGTCAATTGCCTCATTCTGGCTTGCAAATGCGTCACCGAAAGTCATATGCGTCATTATGTCTTGCAAATGCATCACCAAAATTCAAATGCGTCATTTTAACTTGTAAATGCATCATTCAATTGTAAATGCGTCATTCTGGCTTGCAAATGCATCATTCTGGCTTACAAATGCGTCACTTCAACTTGCAAATGCGTCACTTTAGCTTGCAGCCGCAAAAAAATTGTGTTTTTCTTGTAAAAAATGCTCCCCTTAACCAAAATATGCAGTATAATATATGAATCTTCGTCTCTCAACCCTTTCGGATGCAACCGTGCTATTTATTTGACCTCAAATGACTCCCAAAAATGTGATTTGCAAGATTCTTCGAAAGTACCTACACCCTTCAAGACAAAGAACACCTAAAACTTCCAAACAAAGAATGTCAATTAAGAGGGTTAGTAGTTCATGTCGGGTTCACCAAATGTAGCTCAGAGAAAAACACATGAGAGAGTTAGGAAATTCAAATCTAATCTATTCAAACTATACTAACGAATCCTCAAAGCTTAGATAATCGAGCACAAAAGAAAGTTTAAGAACAACATGCATAAAAGAAACTATTTTACCAAACATGTGATCAGTTCCATTGAATAACCTCCATTACTCTTCTCCATTTCATTTGTATAGTGTGCTTGCCCTCAGATTTTCAATATTTGTGTGCAAGCATGGCCTAAGTGTTGTGATTAAGACAAAACATTGAAGATTCAAGATAATTTCTCTAAAAGTCATATGATTTCAAGAGAGATTGGAATGATGAAGAACAAATTAATTTACAGAAAATTGATTATTCGAAGGATAGGTCAGGATTGAAAGATCAACGAATGGTTGAGATCGACATATTAGACATGCATTCTGATAACTATTAGTAGTGACACGAGTGATATAAATTAGAAATAGAAATAAAGATTAAACAAATGATTTAATCTTCGAGTTTGGTATTCAAAAACAGAAGAATTATCTTTGCATGACAAAGATAAAGATGGATTAAAGCAACTCTCTGTTTGAATGCATGCACAAGATTTAATTAATTAAATAGGAATATTCAATTAATATGCATGTACACACAATTGAGTTGGCACTGGATGACTGAATGATATGACAAAGAGATTACTTGAGAAATCCACTCAGACATTAAATCTTGAGTTAACTAAGCGATTTAAATTGATGTCGAGTCGAGTCAAAGTGAATACTTAGATAACTCACACAATTATCCAAATATAGAGGAATGCGTTAAAATAGAATTTATGAATTAAATAATTAATTTATTTCAAGATTTGATATTTGAAGAATAATTAAATGAGATTTATTTAATTAAGTGACGAAGGGATTAAATGAATAATTAAATAAATTAAAGAATTTATTTAATTATAGTTGAAATATGACTGAGGTAAATTAAATAAGAATTTATTTAATTGAAAAAGAAGGATAAGGTCAATTAGTAACATAATTTAGATAAAAAACGTTTATTTAATTAATCAAATAGAATAAAGAAAAGTGTGAATTAAGTAAACAATTAAGATTATTTAATTAATAGAAGAAGAAATATTAAGGTAAATTAATTAAATAAATAGATTTATTTAATTAATAAAGAAATGAAGAACTTTAGAGAACAATTAAATAATTGGCATTATTTAATCATGACCATGGAAAATATGAATTATTAAGAAATATTGAAGTCATAGGCTTAGACCAGATTTCGGTGTCTACACAAACCAATTGATAGCCTGGATTTTGCTACTGTCGAAACTTCATGTTGTTAACTAGATTTTTCTATTGTAAAATCAAATGATGTAATATTTTTTTATTAATATAAAGGAGCACCCCTAAATGAAATATTACCGAAAAAATATGTGTGTGTGCATGTGTGTGTGTATGTCAAGTGTGAATAAGGTTTCCTATATAACTAGTTCACCTAGTAGGTCCTATTCCCATGTTAAGTTTACTTAGGTCCTAAGAACATTTCTAGAATTTTTAGGTGTCATGTGATCTTATCATGCCATTTAATACTTTTTCGTAGGTAGTTATGATCAATTGTCTCATATCATAAGATTGAGACACTTGTCATAATCTTATGACATCTTATGTCTCACCTTGGCTATAAAACCAAGGGTCTCTCATACATTGTCAAATCCATATATTGAATTCTATTTGTATTATTGATAGGAATGCAATTTATTTGTTATATTGATCTTCTCTCTTTGTGCTTTCCATTTGGCCTCTAGATCTTGGTAGGTTATCTCCATAGCTAACTCTTACATGGTATCAGAGAAAGTTGGGTGCCTTTGGTTTGTATTTTAAAGAGATCTTGGTAGGTCTTGAAAAGTTGAGTATTCTCTTTTCTTGCATCATATAATGATCTAGAGAATAAAAAAAACTTGATAGAAATACAAGATTTTGGATGGCTTCCTCTTTGTGTATTTTCATTGTAGGTTCATTTTGGATCTTGTTGGTGTAGATCTAAGCTCACCATTGAGTTCATGGCGTTTGAAAAAGTCAAAATTTCCTTTTGTTTCATCCAAATTGTACATACAAGGCCAAATCTATGAGGTTTTGAAGCTGATGAGTGGTTGCTAGATCCAAAAGTTAGTTATAATTTTGGAACATTTTGGGTCAAATCCAACCATGCCATCACATATAGAAGGCCCAAAAACTCAAATATTGACTATTACTTCATTAAAATTAGACAAATTTTCCCAAGGACATTAAAGAAAAATCTCCCCAGTTCGACCATTTGTACGATCGTATGATCACTTGTGCACCATCATTGTAGTTGATAGGTATGATTTAATATATATATATATTAAAAAAAATTAAATATTTTATGAATATATTTTTTTTAAATATATGGTTGGTTATTTTTTTTAGAAAATTTTATTAAAAAAATTAAAAAAAGAAATATTGACGATTATGCGAACTATATCAAGTCTACATACCTGTAAGTACCCACAAAGGGTACACAGTGATGTTATGGTTCCACATAGTGTAGGTACTACCTCGCCACCAACACTACCAATCGGGTTTATAAAAATATGGTAACTTTTAAAAATTAATGTATAAGCAAAGAATATTCTATGCATACCAAATATTCTAGCAAGATTCTCACCACTATAGAATATTCTTAGAGAATATTCCTTACAGGTGAATATTTTGATGGCAAGGGTATATTTTGGTGGTGACAACCACTAGGCCATCAAATTTAATCTAATGGATTATTGTTTTCATCACTGTGTCAGTAGTCTTTTGAAAATTTCCCCCCCTCACCATTTGTATTTTCATTTTAAAGGGTGATTTTGAAATTCTCATAACTCAGGCTCATGACCTCCTTTTTACAAGATTTATTTTATTTTGGATAGAATTTTGTGCTCTTTGAAATGGTGTGGCCTTTTCTATTTTTGTGTTTGTATTTCTATAAATTACAGATTCTTAGAGGTGTTACTATATCATTCTCATTTTGGAAACTTGAGGGGCTTTGTTCTCGCTCCTATAGTAACATTTTTTGGTGCAGTTGTTTTTTGAAAATGCATTATTTTTTGTGTAATTTTTAATAATGTAATCAAATTGATATCATGTTGTAAAAAATTTCTTGATTTTGTGACCAAATTTGGCATTTTCATGTACCAAGCTCAAGACTACTTCACTATTTTTGGCAAGTGGCATCTGTAATTGCACTAATCATAAAATGCCAAGCTTATATATTTTTGGGGGTTCTTTGATTGAATGAATTTGGGGGATTTGTCTTGTGGTTGTGGTTGCATTCCTCTTGATTTTTTGTTCTTTTCTTCTTGTTTCATCAGGGAGCAGTCTTCATTTCCACTTCTAACACCTAACAACTATCCTAAATGGAAATATAAAATGAAAAAATTGCTAAGATTTTTAAGGTTGTTAGGATAGTTTATGGGATCAATGGTGAACCAATAGATGATGAAGATAAAAAGAAAAAGTGGTTGAATAGTTGTGAAGAAGTCATTGGTTTTTTTTCTTGTATGTGTCTCTTGAGTTATTTCACATTGAGAACTTAGATACACCCATGGCTATGTGGAGTACATTATCAAAATTATTTGGGAAAACTAATGAAATTCAAGGGAATTTGTTGGAGAATGAATTAATATCTCAATCCAAGTAAGTTTGACAACATAAATGATTTCATTACCGAATTCAAGTGACTAAGAACAAAATTGAAGGATTGTAAAATTAAAAATTTGGATACACAATTTGTGTTTTATGTTCTTTGAAAGCTAGGACCTAAATATTCATTGTTTGTGTCTACTTTATATGATACAAATAATACCTTTGGGAGAGATTTTAAGATTCCTTCCTTTGAATATTTTTCTATACAACTCACTAGGGAGCAAGATAAGCTTATTTAGATGGGTACTTTGAAGTCTTCAAAATTCCATGCATTGATTGCAAAGGATGAGAAATCTTCAAGTGGAAAAGAAAAAAATAAAAAACCTAAGAAGAACACATAATCCAAATCTAATTCCATGGAAGAACATAAAAATTTGTCTAAAGGGAAATCATCTAAGAAGGAGAGGCATACTTGTGCATATTACAAGAAGGACAAACATGAATAACACTATTATTATAAGAAGGGTCTTGATGAATTGGAACATCTTCTTATGAAGAAAAAAATTAGTTTACCTTCTAGAATGTCTACTACAGCCCCTTCTTCCAAACATACAAAATTTGATAAGGAAAAGATGCCTACTATTGGGACAAGTAAGAAAAAAGGTCAAGCTCTTTGTGCTTCTACATGTCTTGGATCATGGAGATGGATTCTAAATTTAGGTGCTTCTCATCATATGGCATATTCATAGTCTATATTCTCTTCTTTTAATCCTTGTGCTATGTTTCCTATTTTGATGGAACCAATGCATACATAAGTGTAATTAGGAAGGGATTTATTGATATTAGGGAGAGCACTTTTATTAATTTTTTGTGTGTACTTCATTTGTTAATAAATATTCTTTCCATCTATCAGATCACTCATGTTGGAGTTGGGAGGACTATGGAATTCACTCTTGATTTAGTTATCATCAAAAACTTGGAGAGAAAAGAGGTCATTTCTACTGGGATGGCTGATCATGCATCTTGTCTATACACTTTTTCAGACTTTGTTCTTAATGATAACTTTGATCTTTTGGATGATGATCGCACTTGTGGTGTGGACTATGATTTCACTAGTACAAAAATAGCAATAAATGACTAAAAACACTACTAAAAATTACATATATGTAACTAAGCTTGGTCATGTGACCATTAGTAGTTTATTTTCAATCATTTATAACATGACCAAATTTATGACAACCATTTTTAGTCATTTATTAGTTGTTTTGATTGATCAATTTGGTAGTATATTTAGTCATTAATTTAGTCATTTATTGTTGTTTATTGGTCATTTATTTAGTCATGGTAATTGTTTATTTATTCATGGTAGTCATTTATTTACTCATAGTAGTCATTTATTTTAGTCATGTTAGTCATTTATTTTAGTCATGTAAGTCATTTATTTAGTCATTGTAGTCATTTATTTAGTCATTGTAGTCATCCACTTTAGTCATGGTAGTCATTTATTTAGTCATTTATTTGGGTGAATTAGTGATTCAAGTTACAAATTAAATCTAACTTAATTAATCCTCACAAATTTATGCATATAAATTTCAAGTATCATAGATATTCAAATTTTGAGAGAAGCACCATGAAATGAAGACTAAAATGTTTGAACACATATGATTGATTAGACACAAATAGACCACAAATCAAGAGGATCCACAACATAGTATTTATGAGTGGAAAACCCTGTATAGGGAGAAAAAACCACAATGAAAATTTACTTCATTAAGCCTCACCGGAAAATCAAAACCTCACTATTTATAGCCTCATTGGAAAGTCAAAACATATAAATGATGTGACTCACTAGAAACTTGTCTCATTGACTATTTTACAACATTTATTGAAGAATTCAAAAAGGAATAAAAATAGAGAATCACTCTATATCAATGAATTTATTTTCTTGAAAGTTTTATTTGGATTTGAAACTCAAGAACCTTTACTTCTGCACCTGCAACACAATGAATACTATAAAATGTATTGATCCTTATTAAAAAAAAATCCATCTTAGCTCGTGCACTATTAAATAATGAATTTGTATCAGAGCATTTCAATTATATTTGAACCTCAAGAAAGCTTTCATCTTTTTAACACTTTAACACTGTGCTGACCACTTTTTCATAGTGATCAAGAAGTCCTAAATAAAAGTTCATCAAACATATATTATGTTCATGGTGGTTAATCACGCAACCCATATTTGCAACTATTTTCAATGCCGTCATAACTAGAAAACCATCAAACAATGTTTCATAACTGCATACAACCAATATACATTAGACCCTTTGAAACATAAATTGTCTCTATAAAATATACTATAAATTTTGACTACCAGTATCTTCTAAGTTATAACATCAGGCATGCTAGTCAATTATAGAAAATAATTTGCACGGGCATGTGAAGTTCACATGAATCAAAAGTTGGGCCAGAGATAACACACTTCTGATTATGTAAGTATATGATCAACCTTACCAAAAGTATCCTATGAAACTTGAATGCATGTACACTATTTCCCCACATGCCAGATCCAATTTAAACATCTTTTGAATCGTTATCTACAAATTCACATTAGGATTGGAGTTAGCTATAAATAATTGTGTATTCTTTTTAACCATAAAATACAATATTATTGTAGAGAACTCATCCAACACTACTTGGAGGTATCTTATATAGAATAAAACCTTCAATAACAATTTTTTTTTAACATAACATTATTTTTTTTTTTATTACACCAATTTCTAACTGCTTTTATTTTCTAAAGAAACTGGCAGATATGAGCACCCAAAAGAAAGATCAGCACTTTAGAAATAAAACCAATGAAATGGAACAAGAGATAATGTGTATTATTAGAAACTTATCCAAAATGGATCAGGCTAGACATTCTTGAGCTCTTAGTTTAGAGATAATGTTGTTTTCACCATTTTTTGTTGCTTTCCTTGCTGCTATTGGTTTAGACTCCTCCAAAATCTTCCTCACTTAGATTAATTGGATAATATCGAAGCTTGGTTTATTTTCCTATTTGTTTAGGATTTCATCAATGAGTTGGGAAGCCGTTGCAGAGGACGAAGATGAAATGGCCTCGATTTGGGGAAAAACCTTGAAAATATAACAAAAGGGTGAGGGAGTATCTGCATATCGCAAAGATGAAATGACCTCAATTTGGTTTTGGCTCCTCCAAACTCTTCCTCGTTGGTATTCACCTTTCACTTCTCCAATTTGGCAAGCTACAACTTGAAAATGAGGTTTTGATGAGGGTTTTAGAGTATTTTTATTAAAATGAAATTAGGGCACAACGATTAGGGTTTTTTAACCGCTAAAAAGGATTTCAAAATGGAATCCAAAATAAATAATCTCTAGTTCATAAATCTCCCACTTATTGCAAAATAAATATTATTAAATATATTATAATATTATATTATATAATAATATATATTATATATATTATATTATATTATATTATAATATAATATATTGTACTATAATATAATATATTATTATTATTATTATATTATATTATAATACAACCCACTCCTTTAATTCAAAATATTTTTTTTAATTATCCACTTTAATATCATATTGTCTAATTTTTATTTGTGTGACTAATTATTTAGTTGTGTTTTTTACTCTACAATCAAATTAGTCACTTATGATGATCAAATTAGTCATTTATTTAGTCGTTTATAGTTGTGTTGCAAAAATGAGTAGAATTTGGTCATCTTTAGTTGTTGTGACTAAATTTTTTAGTCACGTAGTCATTTATTTGCCAAATTTTACTAATGTTTTGAGGAAAATTTTGGTTACTTGAAATTGTGTGTTCTCACATGTGATCTAGTTCTTGAACTTTACATTTCAACTCCATCTATTGTTGTAGTTGTTGATGCTTGTATTTCTACAACTATGGCTTCTTGTGATTCGTTACAATAGGATATACATTATCTTTCAAATATGGATACTTGGGATGACTTATGATAGGTATTTCAAACTTGTTTGTGGAGTCTCATATTGCAAATTTGGGAGACACCATTGATTGCATTCATCTTCTCTTTGATGAACATGATCCTTCTTCAAGTGTTGTGAGGGAACACTATGACCCTCTTTTTCATTCTCTCATGATCATTCTTAATAGTTTGACATGAGTATGGATACTTTTGGACAACATTTTTTGGAGGATTCTTTGAATTGAAAGGATAGATTTACATCTTTAGTTGTGTGGCCTAGAAAACCTATTTGGGTTGTGTCAGCTTTTGAAATCGACATGGTGACATTTGAGCATGCTTAAAAGACATCATACATCCTTCTTCTTCCCTTATCTTCCTCTTAAGACTAGGAAGTGTAGTGTAAAAAAATGTACTCCTTTACATTTTCACACTATGTTTTCTTCCCCTTAATTAATTGGTCTCAATTAAGCCTTTAATTGGCCCAATTATGCATTCATAAGCCTAATTAATTTTGTTTTTTGAAAGAAAAACCCACATTTAATTAATGCCTATACTTAATTACACATTTTGTAAAATGTGTGTCCTAGGTTTAGGGCCTAGGACCCATTCACCCTCCATAAGTCTTGAATCCAATTTTTTAATATGTTCTTGACGACAATTTAGTTATCTAAATTTAAATTGCAAAGGTCGGATTGTGATGTTTAATTTTTAGATAATTAAGGAAACACCTATAAATACAAGGTCTTTTTATGAAATCAAATATAAGTTGAATAATTCAAATTTAATATGAGAAAATATTATTTTCAAGAGCATTGAAGAGAAAATTTATCAATCACGTACAACAACAATCAAGATCATATCATCATGTCAAAGTTCATGTGTGTTCATGTTCAGGTTTTGGAGCTAACATTGTGATGTAGGTTTCAAGCATTCAAGAAAGTATTCAAGAATCAAATCAACCAATCAATAAATCCTTTTCATGCAAGATCTAATCCTTAGAGAGATCTATTAGAATTCACTCCTCTAAGGGCAACCATTAAACAGTTTGGTGAACTTTGTGACATAGCACTGCTCATTCATCATTCATTTCATTTTTTTATTATTTCATTATCAAGGTTTAATTACCAAACCAAGGTTTCACCAAGTAAAACCCCTATTAACCCCCCCCCAAAAAAAAAATCCCCTCTCTTTATGTATGTGTAGATTTACAAGTGAAGAATGATTGAAATTGGATTAAAAGTGTAATTTTGCAAAGTTGTCAACATTGTTGTCAAGACACAGAAACTTAGATCCCAAATTTATTTTTGGTTTTTTGATAGTGAAACCTGGGGAAAAAAACATCTCATATCCATCTCTATATGACCCCCAAATCTGAGGAAAAACCCTATACAAACACCCATTCGCCCTAGGGTGAATGAGTCCTTGTAGGACACTCAACAATCATTTTTGGTGATAGGTACACAACAATTTAACCTTCTCAGATCTATTGAAATATTGTGGTTTTTGTTTGTATTATTCTTTAAATCTTCATTTCATTTTTTACATTTCATAATTGAGCTCATTAAGCATTTTTATTTTATCTCCGCAAAGTCCATTTCAGGCATATTTTACCATTTTTTGTCATAAGGAAAACAACAGATCTTCTAATAGGGTTGACTCACCTAAGGATTGAAATTCAACCCTACCTTTGGGTATCTCTTTTTTTTTAATGAAATTAGGAAATTTTAAGTGTATAGATCACACACCTTTTTCAATATTGATCGCCCCACTTACATTTTGGTGAACCTGACATTCTTGCACTATAAACTTTCTAAAAATTGGAGGTCATTCAAACCCTATATCTAGGTTTTGGATTAGTTTGCATTACATTGCATTAGTTTGAATTTCATTTAGGGTTTTCAAAATTACATTAGTTTATAGTTCATTTAGGGTTTTAAAATTACATTTTGCATTGATTAAAACTTAAAAAGTCTGAAAAAATTATATACATATTACATTAATTTTGCATAGTAGTTGCATATTAGTGTATTTTTAGGCATTTACATCAGAAAATTTAGTCAAAATTTCACTCAATTTTTTTTATATTTGTTAACTTATTTTCCTTTATTTCATTTTCATTTAGACACCAAAATCTAGAAAAAATTGTCATAGAAACCATAGTTTGCAACCTAAAATAGGGAACCTAAAAAGTGAACTTCAAACTCAAATTTCAATTTTTGAAACCTCTGTACAAGGACTCATTTTCCCTTGGGAGAATCTATCCCTATACAGGTGTCTAGGTAATTTTATGGGTACCTTTTTATGTCTATTTTTTCATTCTACTTCTACTATTACAACTGCATTTTGAAAATTTGAAACTATCTGATTTGAATGTTAAAGAAAGTTGTTCTTTAGGGTGTAATGTGATGAAAATTGAAAAAGTCATTTTATGTTTTAGTATTAGAATTATTTCAAATCTATGGTAATTTTATTTACTTTATACATCATTAAATTTTTTAGATATATTATTCTTCATTTTAAAAATTTTGAAAACCATAAACTATACCAAAACATTAAACAAGAAACTACACACTAAATAATAAACCTTGGAGCTGAAAGCATAGTAATGTAGTAATGTTAGATCTCATTCCACAATCACCTTGTATACTTACCAAGCCCTTTAATACTTTGACATATTAGATGAATCCCATGAAGACTTTATCTCATCTAGATCATCCACTAAAGCTTTGGCGCAAGAGGATGCAATCATAGACAATCATGACTATCCTAATTGTTCTTCTCCCAATACCTCTCCTACTTGTGATGAAGGTATCTTGGTTTTAGAAGATACAATAATTGGTCATTATGAGAATCTTGTTTGTCCCTCTTCCCCTGCCCCATCCATTTGGGAGGATATTATGGTGCTAGAAGATGAGATCATTGAAACATTCTTTAACATCACCTTGCCTAGTCTCCATTCATCTCCCAACATCTCTCCCACTTGTGAGAATACTTTAGTGCAAGAGAGTGCAATCAAGGATAATCATAATAATCATAGTTTTTCTTCTCCCAATACCTCTCCTACTTGTGACAAAGGTATGTTTGTAAAAGGAGATAAAATCATTAAGAATCGTGAGAATCTTGTTTGTCCCTCTCCCAATTCTTCTACTATTTGGGAAGATATTGTGTCAAATCAAGATGATATCATAAATACATTTTTTCATAATATGGTATAGATGAAGAGGCTAAGTAAACCTTTAATCCCCCCTAATTAGAAAATCATCAACAAGAAGTCACATCTAATGTGTAACGCCCTGCCATGAAACACTAGAGGACAACACGCTATAACACCTAAAATAGAAAAAAAAAATTGAAAGTGCAATATACACAAGATTTCAAATAAAACAATAACTTATATTATTTAACCTAAGTCCTCTAAGGTCCATGACTATGCTACTATAATTCCATTAGCTAAACTAGCAAGAACTGGAAATCATTACATTAAACAAATTTCATCAACAATATGAAGTTCCATTTAATCCATCACATTTATTTGAACAATCAATATGAAATAGTCATAACATGTGATCAATAGATACCATTTAGAATCAATCCATTTAACTAACATGTACAATAGCATCTTTTACAGTATCCATAACATAAGAGAGTTCAAAAAATAATTACATCATTACATCCTTACATCTTGAATAATAATGTCTCCTCGTATACATGTGATGAGAGTACATCAAAAGTATAATACATGATACAATTGATTTAAGATACAATAAAAATACATGAAGATACTCCACATAAACTGGAACAAGTGCAAAAGTCTTCATATCTAGGAGTAGTCACCATGAACATGAACAAAGTGAGGGAACCCAATGGAGTGCATAACACATTCCACCCAACCATGTGGAACCCTAAGGTCCACCCCCCATGCTAGGAGATAATGATAAGGTCCCACCACTAAAGCAGACAAGAAGACAACAACATGACACAAAATGGCTAATGTGACTCCAACATACAAAGTAACAATCAAAACATAAAGAAACAACCACTTCTAGAGGTACAATAACAACAAGGGGAAAACAAACAAGGCATACAAGGTTGCTATAGGGAGGAGTGTCATCACATATTTTGCTATGGGTTACCCTAGTGTAACCTTCCTAAGCTACTGGACCCCCATCATGGGTTACCCTAGCCACCTCTATCGATTGTCAAACCCCCATACAAACTCAAGCGCAATCAACATACCTTCTAGTCAGACCGGACAATTGATTTTTCCATTCCAGGCCTTCCCACACATCTCAAGCCTAAACAAGAACTTGAGCCATGAGTGAGGTGTTATCTTTATTAATGTGAACTACCCAACCCCATAATTCATTTTAGATTATCATTGATTAAGAAACTCTCAATGAGTTACCCTAGACTTGCCACTTTGTGCATCGGTCCCCCATTGAGAGCCACTCCCCCTACTAGCAACAAAAAGAATCAATAGTCCACTAATTGGGTAATCCAACTTGCACAACATAAAAAGCCACATGAATTATCACATAAAGCAAGGCATGCACCAACCTGCACAAAGTCTCCACAAATGACAATTCCATAGTGCAAGGCCATAACCCACATAATCATAAACCAAGTATAAAATCAAGTGTTCACAAAGAACCAACATGAAAAGTTATTCATAAAGAAAACTCTTTTTTCCCAACCTCTGGAAGTCTAAAAAATCACTAACACAATGGTTCTCCCATCAAAGTGGCAACAATAACATGATCTCATAATCAAAATCAACCTCAAAAATCAAAAGTAAAATCAACTGATAGGGCATCCAAGGGAGACCTCAATTTTCTTCTCGCATGACACCCAACCACTAATTACCCAACAAACTTACAATTTAGCTAATAAAAAACTTTAACAAAATCAATAGCCATGACAACAATAGTAATTAACCGATTCATATTTCAATTCAAAAATCAACCTCAATAACCAAAATCAACTTAAATTCCAAAATCACGTACATAATTCAATAAAAGGAATCAATCATCATTGTAATCATGAAACACACTATTTAAAGCAACCTCACAATAAACAAGAAATCATGAACAATCCATTAACCAAGACCATGAAGACATATGCAACTCAAGCAGTGATACACATCAATTTAATAGTTAAGAGCTTCAAGTAGAATTACAAGATAATACATTGGTACAAAACTGAATATAATAAGCTAAAAAAGTACATTTGAAATACATAAAGAAACAATATTTTCAAAGGATACAAAATATAAACTTGAACCCTAATGTCTATTTAGATTACTTATTTAAAGAAGGTATGGAACTACCTATTCACATTTAAGAAGAGTGTTGAATTAATTAATACAACTTTTAGGTCATGGAGAGTAAACACAAAATATGGTTATATGAGTCAATGTATATATAATAATATATAATAATATTATATATATATGGAATATCTATTACATTGAATATTAAACAAGGCATATCGAATGTAGACTACAATTTTACAATAAGTCATCAAATGAAAAGTAATTGATTACTGATCGAAGTACACGCTCACAAAACTGAAATGAATGCAATATATTAGATATCAACCTAAAAAATAACTTTTGAATACCCAAAAATATGAATGAAAGTATCAATTGCTATGTTAAGCATATAATTCGAACTCCATCCCTAATGCATTTCACCCAATATCAATATAGCAAATGCATAAACACTCGACACGAAACAAGAATGCCAAACAAAAAAAAACTGAAGTAGCGAACAAAGAGACGCAAACCATGGAGGGATTCACATGTTAGAGATAATATTACTTATAAATATCATGAATATTATGCCTACGAAGAATACAGTTAACTATATGAATCAAATACATTGAATACTTCATTCTAACAAAAGATGAACCAAACTAACACAGTGGTTTAAATTATATCATCACCAATTTGTATTTCATATCTATTGGATGTACATAACTCTATTTAACCCCATATGGACTCCAAAATTTTTGAACCAAGAATATTTGGCAAGGGAACTTCAAGGAATTAATCATTGCATATTATATACATCTGGATTCTATCAAATCTGATCAAAGAGGTATGGAAGTTATAGAAATTCCAGTCTAATCTATTGACTAATAGAAGAGCGGCTTTGGGTAAGAATGAATTCGACCTATCAAGAAAATAACAAGGTCTAGAGAATCTGCGGTATGCATGCAGAGCTTTTACATATATAAGATGTTGCTCAAATGGAACCTTCAGATGATGAACTTACAAGATACTAGTGAAAAAAGTAACATGTATACTATATGTATGTAGTCGAAACTAAAGCCAGAGAATTCTCCCATCACTGTCAGCTGCGATTCAAGAAGACGATGAACATCGTATTGTTTACTTTCTTCAACCATATACCCACATGCAATCATCTGAGATATAAAGAATAACTAATAGCACTGGTGGATGCCAATTAAATACATTAGATGAAGATTGAAATTAAGAAAGAAACCAATTCGAATCGAGGTATTCGCATAGTTAAAGTCATAAGAATATATCTAGGTCTATGTCAATGAAATTAAAGAATTTTGTGTCTTTAGGAGACTATACGCCAGTTTTAGATTGATGATAATTAATAAACCATAGGTAACAATGGAGATTACACTGAAAAGCTTAAGGGGTTTTCTAGCTTTGGTAATTAACAGGCGCCATCACCAAAAGTGAAATGGATACAAAGCAAGCACAAAAGATTTCCAACCAGAGTCTGAGCTAAAATATTCTGAAGATGTAACTCCTAATTTATTCGATGCAAGATTAAATAAACAAAGAATCATTTGTTTCAAACAGCTCAACATTAACATTCGTTTCCTGAACAAAATATAAACTAGGAAAATGGTGTAACTTGGATTCTCTAACTTGCGAGAGGAAGTTTTGTTGCAGAGCTGCCCACTCCCAGCTTGCAGCTTCAACACACTTCCAAGATTCTTAACGAACACTGCAATCCCCAATTTCAAAGCCTCCAAAATCCAAAAACAAACTTTCAAGAACCAAAAAAACTCCAAGAATTAGAAAAATTGTTCACGACAGAGTTGTAAATTAGTTTTCAGAAAAATAACCAAAAGGCCCCTTTCTTTATGCAGATTATCTAATTTATTTACTATCCATCATGTTTGTTACTGCATGCCATTTTAAATTTAATTATTTTATTTTTCTTTTCCCAACAACTCTTCACTTTCACTCCTCAACCTAATTATAAATAAAATATCTTTATTTTTACTTGAACACCATAAACCCACTTTTAAAATATTTAATTTATAAATTTTAACTTACCTTTAATTCCATTTACACCAAAATTTAATTAACATATTTATTTTTATATCTCTTTATTAAACATAATTTTAATTTATTTAAACAAAAAAAATTATTAATAATATTTTATTTTATCAATATCATAATTATATAAAAACTTTTATTTTAATAATCTCAATGCCTTTTAACATAATAATTCTATTTTAATGTAGTAATATAATTAGAAACATTTATCGACCAACTTAATCAAATGAAAAAATTACAAAACTACATATGGACAACACTGACAAGGTGAAATGCGGAGGGGCACTACATCCTCCCCCCTAAGATCCGACTTACTCCAAGAAGTCACAAGGTCAGAATAAAACACACACACATTCATTCAAAAATTTGTTAAATAATACGACATTCACCATTCCTTTAACATAAATATAAGCAACATCAAATAATCATGTAACCCAAAATCAATAGGGACAAAAGACGAGAATCAACTGACCATGAACTCAAACATGAGTGACGGGTGACTGACGAGATACACATCCTCTCTGAGGATGATGGCAAGGGTAAGGGATGTTTTTTCATCTCCATTTTCAACATCATTTCCATTGGACTTTAGGGCATGCTCAGACCTGCTAAATCAGGTGAAGTCAATGCCTGGTACCTGCAACCTATAGCAAACAAAACGGTCGAACATATATATATCAAACAATCAAGCACATCGTGAGAGGAAATTGCAGCGTAGTACGGTACTCGCAAACAAGTAATGCTACATTGTCCCTCCCACCAAGACACTTCAAACAATAATCCACATCAATGAATAACAACACTTACATCGTAAACCATCCACTAGATATCTATCATCAAAGCTAATTCATTATATCCTAATGCAATACTTCCACAAAATGCAACAAAATTATGCACATAAGGCACACCTTTTCATCAATTATTCATCATTTTCAGATGATATGTTCCACTTTATTCATTATGAAACACAAAATTTTATGACTTAATCAACAAAAGACCATTATTTTATACCTTTTAGATGCATGGAAACACCATTTATCACTTCATAAGACCAAAATTCTAGATTTAACAAACATTCTTCACATACACACACAAATTCACATCACTGGGAAACACACCACAAGGCTACACAAGGGTCCATAATGCATCCCCAATAGTCATAATATTAGTGCATTGCATTCTACATTGAGGGTCATATCCTTTTTGCTGGTTTTCTGCACCATTGGACAAACACCACCTAAGGACAAATATCGGGTTGCTAAGCGAGGATGACCAAGAAAACTAATGCATAACCTCAAGAGTACAAACAACTAGTTCAATGTAATGGGCTCAGATGTATCTAGAGTTCCCAGTGTATGAACCTAGGCTTTGATACCATGTGTAACGCCCCACCATGAAACCATAGAGGACAACACACTATAACACCTAAAATAGATTTATTTTTTTTGAAAGTACAATATACACAAGATTTCAAATGAAACAATAACTTATATTCTAACCTAAGTCCTCTAAGGCCAGTGACTACACTACTAGAATTTCATTAGCTAAACTAGAAAGAACTGAAAATCATTACATTAAACAAATTCCATCAACAATATGAAATTCCATTTAATCCATCACATTTCCTTGAACAATAAATATGAAATAGTCATAACATGCAATCAATAGATACCATTCAAAATCAATCCATTTAACTAACATGTACAATAGCATCTTTTACAGTATCCATAACATAAGAGAGTTTAACAATTAATTACATCCTTACAGCTTGAACAAAAATGCCTCCTTGTATACCTATGAGGAGAGTACATCAGAAGTATAATACATGATACAATTGATTTATGATACAATATAAATACATGAAGATACTCCACATGAACCGGAACAAGTGCAAAAGTGGTGTAGGAGCACCTTTGTCAATTTTGGCTTGTTAATGCATTTTGGAGTCTTGGTCTAGGTTAGTTCTAGCTTGATGTCAATAAGGTCTAATTGAATAATTTATGATGTAAATAAGGTCATATAGTGTCCTAGTGGTATTATTTTTAGAAGTTTTCAATATTGAAGTAAATTTGTAAAAGTTGCATTTATGCAATTTTGTCATTTTTGAAGGTTAGTTGAAGAGGAACGGTCATCCTTTCAAATTTATGTTATGGACCATTGGTATTTGATGTGAACATGTTTAAAAGGCCTCTAAAATCATTGAGGAAAGGTTGTTGTTGGAGAATTTGGTGAATAAAACATTGTTGCTCTATTTTGGTGTGTTAATTATGTGTTTTTTCTCATTTCCAAACTCTATATGGCTCTATACAGCAAGATAATAATGTAAAATACTTGTGAAGAGTTGTGGCACTATATTATCTTTCACTTGAATCAAGTTAGAGATTTTTTCATCCAAATTTGAAGGAGATAAATCCAAGTTTCTGAAGATTGCTCTGTTTGCTAGGGTTTCTAGGGTTTTATGAGAAAACCATGTCAAAATAGGCCATTCCATCATAGGAAAATTCTATAGTTTGGTGGAATGGTCCTTTTAGAAGTTCTCTTTCATATTTTTGTAGATGTAGAGTAGGGTGATAGTGTTAGGATGGATTATGCACATGCCCTAGTCTAGCAAGTCCATGTGTTAGGCTTGAATTTGATAGAAATTGCTTAGGACAACAGATTTTTGGAGTGTTTTGATGAAACTAATTGTAGATTTGGACCCTATGTGACTAGTTGGACCTGTTGGTGAAGATTTTCATGTTTTTCAAGAAGGATTTTGTGTACTTCCTTTGGAAAAGAGGCCTAATTTGGCCTAAAATTAGTGTTTTATGACAAATTTGTGTAAAATGTTTCGAAACAAACCATTGGTTTAGGTTGATATGTTAGATGGTAGACAAATGTGTCCTTGAAAGTTTTTTAGTTGAGCCCCTTGGAGACCTTCTCTAAAATATATAAAAGGATAAGAGTGTTTGGTGACCTACAAGCAAGTAGGAGGGTTTTGTTGCTTAGGTTGAGATCTTTTGGAAGAAGTTTGGAATTTGGAAGAAGAAAAGTTCTAAGGGAAAGTATTGGAGATGCCTCCAAAAGGTAATTTAGTTGTTGTTGCTAGGGAGTTGAGAGCCCTAAGAGAGTCTCAAGAATCCATGGCAGCCAGGATGGAAGCACTGGAGAAGAGAGACAAGAGAGATAAAGGTCTTGCAGAGGAGAGTGACTCTAAAGATGAGCAAGAGGGTGAAGAGGAGAACACCCCAAGAGGATCCCAAGGAAAATGGATCCAAAAGAGAGGAGTTTTCTACAAGTTCTTAAGGTTGTGAAGGGAGATACACAAGATGTGAAGATGGAGCTACCTATGTATGGTGGCAAAATAGATGTTGAACAAGTGATTAAATGGATAGATTCCTTAGACAATTATTTTGAGTTGAAGGAGATGGTTGAAGATAAGAAGGTCAAGTTTTCCAAACCAAGTTAAAGGGACCAACATTAACATGGTGGAATTACACCCAAGAGGAGAGTACAAAGAAGGGTAAGTCTAAGATCAATTCTTGGGACAAGATGGTGGAAAAGGTAAAGAGTCAATTCTTACTCGTTGATTATGAGATACAAGTATTTAGGAGATTGCAGAATTTAAAGCAAAAAGAGTTGGATGTGGTAGCCTACACTGAAGATTTCCACAAACTTAGCATAAGGTTAGCCCATATTGAAAATGAAAAGGAGAAATTAGCTAGATACTTGAATGGTTTGATGTCTACAATTCAAGATGAAATACGTCTTGCCACTCCTAGGACAATAGAGGAGTGTTTTCAAATAGCTACTAAGGCTCAAGAGAAGATCAAGAGGCAGCAAGAAAATCAATCAAGGGGCAGAGGAAAAAAATTTAGGGGCAGAGGTAACCCTAGTGGAAGAGGATCACAAAGAGGACAAAGTGAACAAAGTGCATGTCAAGAGTCTAGTGGTGAAACAAGAGGAAATTTTAGAGGAAGAAGGCTAGGGGGTAGAGGAAAATTCAATGGATGAGGAAGGGGGTCCAATACCTTCTCTGGAAGGTGCTATAACTATAACCAATGTGGCCATCCTACATGGAAGTGCCCAGACAAACCAAGGGAAAGTTCTCATAGTGGAGAGAGAAGGACTCAACTAGTTCAAGAGGAGGATGAAGAAAGTGTCAATTCACCTTCTCTTCATGTTGTACCAGAGGTTGGAGAGTCTCTAACTGTTAAGAGAACACTAATAAAGGTTCCAACCACCAAGGAACCCCCTCAAAGGAAAGCTTTCTTTTGGACAACATGCAAATCTTAGGGAAAGGTATGCAAAGTTATAATTGATACTCGTTCAACAAATAACATAGTGTCTTTAGAGATGGTAGAGAAACTCAAAATGAAAAGGATCCCTCACCCAACTCCCTATAATATTTCATGGATCAATAAGGGGCAGCAAGTACTTGTGAATGAGCAAGTTTGGGTGGAGTTTACCATAGGACCTCACAAAGATAAAATTCTCCATGATATTGTGCCAATGGATGTGTGCCACCTACTCCTTGGAAGCCCTTGTAAATTTTACCAGAAGGCCAAGCATGATGGGTATAAGAATGAGTATGTGATTGAGAAGGATGGAGTGTTATACAATATTTCACCCCTACAAGATGATGAAGGAGTTGTTCATTAGGGTCCTAGTGTAATGGTAGTCAAAGAAAAGGTGTTCGTGAAAGATCTAGACAAGGAAGAAGTTAGTTTTACAATTGTTGGTAATCCAATCTCTAATGTTGCAATAGATAAAGAGGATATTCCAAATGAAGTGCAAGATTTGTTAGACAAGTATGAACACATAGGAACAAGGGAGTTACGAAATGCATTGCCTCCTATTAGAGATGTGAGTCATCACATTGACCTTATACTAGGTGCAAGTTTTTCAAACAAGGCAACATACAAGATGACACCTTGAAAAAATGAGGAGATCAGGAAACAAGTTCGGGAGTTGTTAGATAAAGGGATGATAAGGGAGATTTTAAGCCCTTGTGTTGTACCAATAATATTGGCACCTAAGAAGGATGGATATTTGATGCAGGAGTATCCAATGGTGTGAGGGCAATCTTGCATCACCCAAAAATATGCTTTCCATTTATGTTCCCGTTGTTTTCTTTTTGTAGATGTTTTTGCATTTCTAGATACCCTTTTTGTAGAATAAGAGTTTCCAACTTTCAGAACTACTTTTCTGCTTTTTCTGCTCAACTGCTATTTTTAGCAGGTGTGAATTTGAAGGCGTGGGAAGACAAAAATTTATGGGAAGGTTCAGGATGGAAAAATAAGCACTTTGCCAAAAGACTTAGGTCAAGATCATTCATGGTTTGAAAGTTATTCAAGTTCAAGTTTCTGCTTTTTTCCCTTAAAAACCTTCTGAGTCCAGTTTGAGGCACTAAATGGTTCCGGATGGGCCTGAAAATTTACGAAAACCCCAAAATAGTTGCCATAGGCCCTACTTTGTGCCACACCATCTTTTTGAGAGCTTTCTAAAAAGGTATTATCATTGAAAATCCAATAGTCGGATTAAAAGTTATGGCTTCAAGAAGTTGGTGCATATTTTAGAAATGTGCTAATTTTTGAATGTGAATTTAATTTCAATTTCAAATTGTAATTTTTGGCACCAAACCACCAAAACTCATATCATGAATGTTGTTTTTGGCTCCAAACCAAAAAGGGGTTATTTATTGGCTAGTTTCTAATTTTTGGGTAGCTTTTTGGGGAAAAGACTTCACATGCTGTGAAAAGGGGATTTTTCTATAATTTCTATAATTTTTCTAAAACATCTATAGCTTGCATGTATCGCAGAGCTCGAGGATTTGGGATCCTCTGCATGTAAGATTTCCATTATTGAATAATAATAAATTTTGCTAGTTGTGTGCATTGTTTTTGTGTCTTGGGTTTTCTCCCTCATCAATATTGGAGGCTTTGTACAAACTCAACAACAATAAATAAGATCACTATTAGGTATAGATTTCCTATACCCCAGATGGAGGGCTTGAAGGATAATTTGGATGGTGCAAGGTATTTATCTAAGATTTATTTGAAAATTGGATATCATCAGATCATAATAAGTGGAGGAGATGAGTGGAAAACCTCCTTTAAGACCAATGAAGTATTATATGAATGGCTAGTGATGTCATTTGGATTATCAAATTCCCCAAGTACATTCATGAGGCTGATGAATGAGGTGTTGAAGAACTTCATAGGAATATTTTTGGTGGTATACTTGGATGAAAACCTTGTATATAGTAAGAAAAAAGAAGATCACTTGGAACACCTTGATAAGGTCTTGAATAGACTCAATGAGGAGAAGTTAATGATCAATCTCAAGAAGTGTAAGTTTATGAAGAGGGAACTTGTCTACCTTGGATTTGTGATATCAGAGGGGACTTTGAGGATGGATCCTACAAAGGTTGAATCCATACTTAGTTGGCCAACACCTACATTAGTTGGAGAAGTTAGGAACTTTCATGGGTTAGCCAATTTCTATACAAAGTTCATCAAGAACTTTAGTCACATATGTGCACCAATGATTGGCACCATCAAGGGTGTAAAGAAGAACAAGTTTTGTTGGATTGCAGATGCAAATAAAAGTTTTGAATACCTGAAGTTAAGAGTGGCACAAATTCCTATTCTCACCCTCCTTGATTTTGATAAAGTGTTCACTGTGGAATGTGATGCAAGTAGGTCTACTATAGGGGCAATTTTGAGCCAAGATGGGAAACTGGTTTCCTTTTTCAGTGAGAAACTAAATGATTCCAAAAAGAAGTACTCCACATATGAACTTGAACTTTATGCCATGGTACAATCTCTCAAGAAATTGAAACATTATCTCTTACCAAAGGAGTTTGTTGTGTTTACAGATAACCATGCATTAAGTTACTTGAATACCCAAGACAATTTGAATCAGAGGCACATGAAGTGGATGGAGTACTTGCAGGCCTATACATTTTCAATCAAGCACAAGAAAGGACAAGAAAACAAGGTTGTTTATGCCCTGACCAGAAGGTCTATGATGGTGCAAGAGGTACAACTTCAAAGCATTGGGATAGATTCTCTAAAAGGTATGTATGAGCATGATGATGACTTTAGAGATGCATATGTTGTTTGCAGTCAATTTCAAGATAGTTTTAATAGTGAGTATGAAAATTTTGTTTTGCAAAATGGTTTTTTATTCAAAGGGGCTCAGTTGTGTGTGCCTAAGTGTTCCATGAGGGAAAATTTGATAAGGGAAAAACACTATGGTAGCTTGAGTGGGAATTTTGGGTTTGATAAAATTTGGAGCAGGTTAAGAGGTTCTATTATTGGCCTAGGATGCATGTTGATGTCAAGAATTTGTACAAGGATGTGGAATTTTCCAAAGAGAAAAAGGAACAAGCTCTAATGTAGGTTTATACCAACCTTTACCTATTCCTAACCATCCATGGGAGTCAATAAGCATGGACTTTGTTCTAGGTCTACCTAAGACACAAAGAGGGTATACCAGTGTTTATGTTGTAGATAGATTCAACAAGATGGCCCATTTCATTGCTTGTAGAAGTACTAATGATGAATCTCACATAGCTGGGTTTTTTTTTAAAGAGATTGTGAGGATTCATGGACTTCCTTTGAGTATTGTGTTTGATAGGGATTCAAAATTCATAGGTCACTTTTGGAGGACCTTGTGGAAAAATCTGGGTACTAAACTACAATTCAATTCAACCTACCATCCACAAATGGATGGCCAAACTAAGGTTGTAAATGGGTCTCTTAGGAGCTTGTTAAGGTTCCTAACAAATGAGCATGGTGAGTCATGGGACCTTATACTTCCTCAAGTAGAATATGCATACAATGACTCTATTAACAAAAGCATTGGAAGGATTCCATTTGAGGTTGTTTATGGGGTGAATCCAAGAGGCATATATGAATTTAGAGACCTAAGAGACATGGAGAAAAGGAGTGTAGCAGGGGAAGACTTTTCCATAGCTATGAAAGACATTCATGAGCAGGTTAAGGAGAATTTGAAGAAGAGTGTGGAGAAGTATAAAGAGAAAGTAGATTTGAGAAGGAAGGATGTTTAGTTCAAAGTTGGTGATTTGGTGCTTGCACATCTTAGGAAAGAGAGGCTTCTTAAAGGAAAATACACCAAGTTGATGATGAAAAAGATTGGTTCTTGTAGGATAGTGCACAAATTTGGGAAAAATGCTTATGAGATTGAACTCCCTCCTGGAGTTGCCATCTCACCTATATTTAATGTTGTTGATCTTTATCCAATTAAAGGTGTTGTGAATGCAGGTGATGTTTTGTGTACTGTAGGAGCTGAAGATGATGAATGGGTTAAGGATCTACCTCCTAGCCAACCAATGAAGCTTGAAAGCATAGTAGATACAAGGGAGATCAAGAGAACTAGGAAGAAGGTGTATAATGAATACTTGGTCAAATGGAAAGATCTACCAATTGAAAATGCTCAATGGATGAAAAAAGATGATATCAAACATCATGGAGCTTTAGTTCAAGAGCTCATTTCATTAGGAGGATGAAATATTTTCCACCCCGGTGGAATAGTGCAAGAGCACCTTTGTCAATTTTGGCTTGTTAATGCATTTTGGAGTCTTGGTCTCGGTTACTCATAGCTTGATGTAAATAAGGTCATATATGGTCCTAGTGGTGTTGTGTTTAGAATTTGTCAATAATGAAGCAAATTTGTAAAAGTTGCATTTATGCAATTTTGTCATTTTTGAAGGTTAGTTGAAGAGCAATGATCATCCTTTCAAATTTGGTGAATGAAACATTGTTGCTTTGTTTTGGTGTGTTAATTCTATGTTTTTTCGCATTTCTAGACTCAATACAGCTCTATACAACAAGATAATAATGTAAAATAATTGTGAAGAGTTGTGGCACTCTATTATCTTTCATTTGAATCAATTTAGAGAGTTTTCCATCCATATTTGAAGGAGATAAAGCCATATTTTTGAAGGTTGCTCTATTTGCAAGGGTTTATGGGGTTTTGTGAGAAAACCATGTCAAAATAGGCCATTCCACCGTAGGAAATTTTTTTAGTTTGGTGGAATGGGACTTTTAGGAGTTCTCTTTCAGATTTTTGTAGTTGTAGAGTAGGGTGATAGTGTTAGGGGTGATTATGCATGTGCCCTAGTCTAGCAAGTCCATGTGCTAGGCTTGAATTTGATAGAAATTACTTAGGATGATAGATTTTTGGAGTGTTTTGATGAAAATAATTGCAGAATTGGACCCTATGTGACTAGTTGGACCTGTTGGTGAAGAGTTTCAGGTTTTTCAAGAAGGATTTTGTTACTTCCTTTGGTAAAGAGGCCTAATTTGGCCTTAAACTAGCACTGCAGGACAAATTTGTGTAAAATGTTTCAAAACAACTCATTGGTTAAGCTTGATATGTTGGATTGTAGAAAAATGGGTCCCTGAAAGTGTTTGAGTTGAGTCCCTTGGAGAATTTCTCTAAAATATATAAAAGGATAAGTGTATTTGGTGACCTACAAGCAAGTTGGAGGGTTCTGGAAGAAACCAACACAAGTCTTCACATCCAGGAGTAGTCACCATGATCATGAAAAAAGTGAGGGAACCTAATTGAGTGCATAGCACATTCCACCCAACCATGTGAAACCCTAAAGTAGACAAGAAGACAACAACATGACACAAAAGGGCTAATATGACTCCAACATACAAAGTAATAATTAAAAAATAAAGAAACAACTGCTTCTAGAGGTACAAGATCAAGGGGAAAACAAACAAGGCATACAAGGTTGCTATAGGGAGGAGTGACATCACATAGTTAGCTATGGGTTACCCAGGCATAACCTTCCTAGCCTACCAAACCCCCATCTTATGTTACCCTGGCCACCTCTACCTGTCGTCGGATGCCCATACAAACTCATTTGGGATCAACATACCTTCCAGTCATACCAGGTAGTTGATCTTGCCATTCTAGGCCTTCCCACTCATTTGAAGCCCAAACAAGCACTTGAGCCATGAGTGAGGCATTATCTTGATTAATTTGAACTATCCAACCCCCTAATTCATTTTAGATTATCATTGATTAAGAAACTCTCAATGAGTTACCTTGGACCTGCCACTTTGTGCACTAGACCCCCATTGAGAGCCACTCCCCCTACTAGCAACAAAAAGACTCAATAGTCCACTAATTGGGTAAGCCAAATTGCACAATCTAAAAATCCACATGAATTATCACATCAAGCGAGGCATGCACCAACTCGCACAAAGTCTCCACATATAACAATTCAATAGTGCAAGGCTAGAACCCACATAATCATAAACCCA
>VDFB02283626.1:0-18526 GCA_007258455.2 Sequoia sempervirens | reverse complement strand
GGTAATTATTTCATCAATGAAATAATACATCCAGTTTTCGAAAGGCGCACCATGAGGATTGCCTACTATTCTGTTCAGCAGCAAGACTATGTCGCCATATTCTTCTTTGAAATGTGTTCTGACCAATTTCTTTGGCATCTTCCCTGCAGTAGGTTTGGGCTTCAGCAACCAAGTCTTGTTTATGTTTGACGCACAAAGGTCTTGCTGGTTCTGGTAAAGCTTAAGTGCATCCTCCTTAGTGCGGTAGGACGTTCGGTTGTAAACTGGAATTCCGAAAGTTTCTTGAATGGCTGGCTCGGACAAGTATGCGAGAACTCTTCCATTAGGAGTTTCTATTTGCCTTTCTCGTGCATTATAGTGCAATGCGCATTCCACCATAAGTTCCGGACACTCTTTTGTTGGTGGAAATCCAACTGCGTGAACAATTCCATTGCGCATCATTCTTCTCGCAATTGGCGTAGGCAGACGTCCATCGCTTCCATACATTCTTTTCCTGAAGTCATCGAGGTCAACGTGGCCAAGATTGGTGTCCACAATATGCTCCCACTTGGATTTGATCTTTGACTGCAGCTGCACACCCTTGCTGGCAAACTTCATCTTTACTGTCTCGAAAATAAGTCTGCAAGAAAAAGCAAAGAGAATAATTAGAATTCGAAAATTAAAATCACTATGAAAGATATTCCAGCTAGTTGTCCAATTAGACTTCGTGAAAAATCAAGCTGGAAAGAAAATAAATGATGAAGTTTTATGCCAAAATGAAGTGGACAAAGAAAATCTGCCTGGCTCTTCTGGACAAAAGAAATGATCGCGATCACAATGCAAGCTGGCACAAATTTGCTTCTTTCACTTTGCTTCAGACTTTTCTCACTTCTCTTGCCTTAGACAAATTTCCTCTCACACTTTTCTTTCGAAAATCGAATGATTGTAAAAATGAGAAGTGAATTCAATTATAGAGATGAGAAAATCGATCCATTTAGCAAATTTCCTTTGTTTCCTTTAAATCGAGTTTAAACTTAGCTTGGACTTCGCTTCCGAGTGGCAAGTTTTATCTTTAACGATAGTATCTGGGAAAGTTTCCAAATTCAACACCAGTTCAATAAAGCTCTTTTTGTCTTTTTTCCAATTTCGATTTTTTTAAAGCTTATCTCTTTTGGGTTGTTGAAAAATAAATAATTAAAATAATTAAAATAATTATTTTATGTGTCATTTTCAACCCGTTCGTTTTATGGCAATATTTATTTTTTATCTAAGGCAATATTTAATTTTCCAAAATTTTCCTTGCCATTGCCTTAGACAAATCTTTTTCTTCCAATTTTCTTTGCCATACTTTCTATCGTCCAATTTTATTTGGCCATAATCTTCTTTTGTCCAATTTTATTTGGCCATAAATTTCTTTCATCCAATTTTATTGGCCATAAATTTCTTTCTTCCAATTTTATTTGGCCATAAATGTCAAACTTAGGAAAATATTTCAATTTCTTCTAAGTATGGCGAAATTTCTCAAGGCCAAGCATATATTTTTATTTCCAAAGTCCACACTTAGGCAAAATTTTAATTTTTTACTCCTCTAAGTATGGCGGACTTCCTCATTAGTTTAGCCATCAAATGTGGTCCAAGGGCGGACTTGCTAGTTGCTCAAGCCATCTTGGGGCGGACTTTGTACATTTCTTTGCCATTTTTCCTCTCTAAGGCTAGGCAGACTTGCCTCATTTCTTTGCCACCTTTTGGGCGGACTTCATCAATTGTCTAGCCATTTTCATTATGTCCAAGGGCGGACTTGGGCTTGTGTCTTGCCATTTCATCTTTGGCCAAGGGCGGACTTGCCTCTTTCCTTTGCCACTCAAGGGCGGACTTCATCAAATTCCTTGCCATTACCTTTTTTGCTTATGGCGGACTTGACCATCTTTCATGCCACTTATGGGCGGACTTGCTACCTTCCCTTGCCATTTCATACTTTTGTCCAAGGCAGACTTCATCAAGTGTTGAGCCATTCTTCCATGTGGCTTGGCGGACTTCACCCATTTCCTTGCCACTTTCATTGCTTGGCCAAGGCGGACTTCCTTCCATTCCTTGCCATTGGAGGGCGGACTTGCCATAATTTCATGCCATTCCATTTGTTCAAGGCTGGGCGGACTTTGCCCCATGGCTTGCCATTGCCTTTTGTGCAGGTCGAACTTCATCTTCAGCCATTGACTTTCAGCTTTGCTGGTTAAGATTTCAGTCTTCTTTCATGCCTCCACCATGATTTTCAGTCAAACCTGGGCCATTTTGCCATGAATTTCTCAGATTTTTCAGTCTCCTCCATGAATTCTTCAGATTTGTTGACTGATTTTTTCATTTTTCTGTGATTTTTCAAATGATTTTTCCCAGATTTTTAACTTTTTCCAGAATTTTACCATGAACTCATGAAATTTTCAAATCAATTTTCTGAGAGTTTCGTTGATCTTTTCGAACTTCTGAGTGGATTTTCAAAATCCGGACCCCTTCCCAATATAGAAACTTTCTAAAAATAGAAATTTTCCAAAAATAGCAACTTTCTAAAAATAGACCCTAAAAAATAGGGGGCCAAAGCAAAAACCCTAAAAAGTAGGAGGTGTTGGAATTGACTGAAATGACAGTCGATCTTCGTCCCTCGGGCCTCCTAAGCATGATGATGACGTTTGCACAGTGATCCAGGCTCAAACTCTTTACTCGACTCGGGTGACCATTCAAAACTTAAACCCCAAACGGAGACTAAACAAAACGAGAGGCGCAATGGCAAAACCCAAAAAAAGGCAAACTACAAGGGTCTCCATTTGCAATGGGGTGAGGTGTGAATTAGGTCACAACAAGATGCTTTTTTTGGAGAGATAAGTAAAATTGATTTAAATAATGTTATATTTTAATGTTGACCCCTTGGCCTAGCTTCATCACTTTCAGTTGTTTTAAAAGGGGGACTTCAAGGGTGAATGCCTCATCAGAAGGTTATTAAATATTTCCAAGGCCAAAAATATGTGATGCTTAAGGGGGACGCCAACTTCAAGGAACTTAATATTTTATTAAAAGATCAAATATTGCCTTGGGAAGAGGGACACCATTCTTGGAGGGAAAAGGAAATCAATTCAAAATCAAAAAAGGGCACACTTTCTAGAAGCTTCTGGAGATGCTTTGCTAAGTCTATAAAAGGAGGCCTTCTCTCTTCAGTTCTTCATCTCATATCTTCAGTAAAGTTATGCTACCGAAATAGTGACAGAGTTGCTTCGAGGAAAGCACACCTCCTAGCTTGTCTCAGCTTCTTGCTTGAAAGATAGCAAATAGTTGAGAGGTAGATTGTAGTTGAGTTGTCTAGCATTGTACTTGAGTTTCCTAGCATCTTAGTTCAGTTTCCTTGCATTCTAGTCATATTTTGGAGTTGTTGATTATCATAGCTGATTGTAAGTTTCATTCATAGATTCAAAAATAAAAATATTTATGTTCTGGGTGTTTTACCAATCTAATTTCTTGCTAGGGGCAACCTTGAGTGCCAAGTTTCAGATTTTATTTTCAAGTGTTGGATTTTATGGAGCAAAATCGCCCCTCCTTGAGGGCCGTACCTTTCTAGTGGTGCTTGGAATTTCGTGCAAAAATATATGAGTCTTTGGGTCAGTTTTATGGTTCATTCTTGGGCACCAATATCTTAGAAGCATTATACATTTTGTCTTATGTGTTTTGGGTGAGTTTTGAGTGAGTTGTGTGCATTTTAGTGGATTTTGGGGTTGCTGGTTATGCATTTTAAGTTGCAGGTCCGTCAAAAATCAGATTATAAAGTTGGTCCTTTGAGTGGAGTTTTGGGTCTAAGCATTCTTATCAAGCAAGGGAGAGTCTACTATACTGTTGCAGCATTATTTAACTCTTAATCTTATGTTCTTGGTAGACACTCTCTATTTCATTGTAAGCTGAACAGTAGTACTGTCATCATTCTCTTTATTTCCTTCTTTGCTCATTGTACTTCCTGCTAAATAAGTGGAAGAGGCTAGCTTGCCACCTATTTACTTTCAATTAGTAGTTTTTAGGGACCCTTTGACCATATACTCGCCATCCCTCGGCGCCATCCTAGTTAGAGTTACTTTCAGCTCAGCATGCATAAGATCCTCTGACCATATGCTTGTCTATCCTAGACGCATTCTTGGTTGGAGTTCCTTTCCAATTCTGCATTGCATCAGATCCTCTGACCAAATGCTCACGCCTTGCCCAACATCGGGATCCTGGTGTACATCCTTGGTTAGAGTTGTTTTCCGCATCGTTTTGGTTTTAGAGCTAACCTTAACGGGTGCGTGTTGATTGTAATTGTAATTGGAAAAACAAAAAAAAAATAGTCCAGCTCATTACAGTCAGAACTAGAAGTTGACTGATTAGACAAATAGAAGCATTGCAAGTTGAACCCAAGGATGGAGAGGAAGTGGCATTAGCTGCTGGAAGAATTTAGAGCTGATTGAGTATACTTTTCAGAACAAGAAAGAAAAGTCTCTTGGACCAGTCAATTGGCCAAAAGAGTGAAAAGCCATAGAGCTAACCCAAATACCTGTTTAAAAGAAAGTTGTAGGACTCAAAACCCTCCTTGGATTTCCAAACCTGCTAGTTTTGGTGGTGAATGCCAATTGAGAAAAATGGAGGGAAAAATATGTTTGTTAGAGCAATGAAATGTTGAATGAATGATGAATGCATGTTATGGAGGTGTTTTAAGGTTTTACTAGCACTTTAGTTCTTTAAAAAAATGTTTGTTTTTTTGCTTTTTGGGTGTCCAAACTCTGTGGGAGCATTTGGATTCTCCCGAGCACGTCTGGGAGCACCTGCGCACCCCTAGGTTCCCTGTGGGTCCGCTCCAGTGGACTGACAAGGAACCCAGGGGTGCCCAGGCGCTCCCTAGGCGCTCCTGGAGCGGGTTCTCTAGGAAAAATAGAAGAACCCGGTAACATAGTTTTTGATTAAATCTATACTTGTAGTGTTGCTTGTCTACCTAATGTTTTCCCTTAGAACTCCAACAGTCATTGTAAAAACTTTAAACAAATAAAATAAAAGGAAAATTCCAAATCATCAGGAACTTCTTGTGACCAAGGACAAGATAAAAGGAAAATTCCATTGTTTGCTTAGGATAGTATATGCTCTCCCAAGGAGGATAGAGGGGAATTTTTGAGAATATTGGATAAATAAAATAGGGTGTTGGGTGCCAACCTAGTGTGGGGATTGTTTTCTAGTCTCAGGTCTTTTTGTTTTTAAATTTTGAGAGAGAGATTATAAGAAACTTTTATTTATTTTTATTTTCTTGCTTTTCAGCTGTATTTTGTTTTTCGCTCTTGCCTTACATTGCTGTTTTTTTTTTTGTCTTTGTAATTTGCTTAAAACAACACTTTCGAAAGGGGCTAAAATGTTCTCTAGTTTTTGGAACTCGCTCCTAGTGCTTGCTCTTTTTACAATTGGACTTCAAAAGTGTACTTGAAATCAGCTATGCATGTTGCCTTTTTTGCTTATATCATTTTTTTTGTTTTCCTAGTGCTAACATGACTTACAATGATAAGGATTACAACACAATAGAGGAATGTAAAGTGCAAATGTGGGGGCTGAAGCAAAAACAGAAGAGACAACAAAAATTGAAAGTTCGATTGTGACTGCCAAGAAGTTTGATTGCCCTTCTAAGATGTTGGCCTAATGGGCGAGGGAGCATTTCACAAGAAGAATCCTTTACAAAATTTTACCACAGTTATTGATACAAACAAAGCACATAAGTCGAGGGGTAGTTAGAATTTGAATCATTGCTCCCTTGATTGAAAGGGCTACATTAGAAGGGTGAATACAGATTTTCTTCATATACATGGCAAAGAGGTTGGGGTTTGTAAGGAGCTCACACTTTAGTAGCGCATCAAATTTATTAGATTGTTTAATAGAGATAAATTTATTGCATTTGCACAAACCACTTCCTTTAGGTCCCTAAGCAAATTTTTAATTTTACACCTCTTTTAGCTTCAACTTTTAGGGTGAGTGAAGTGGAGCCTAACAAGAAACGAAAGATTGTGGGTTCAACTTCAAACCTAGTTATAGACATGTTCAATGCACAAGCTCAAGGAGTCAAATGATGCCATTGCTTGATTCTTCTTTGCAAAAGGCATTCCAATTCTTGTTGCTCACTCTTCTCTATTTTCAAAGGCTACAACTATGGTAGCCAAAGTAGATACATCTTATGTGCCTTCTTGGATGACAAAATAGAGGACCACTATCATGGAAAAATTCAATTCCAACGTAATTTCTTGATAGAGAAGATGAGGGCCACAAGGGTATTTCATGGTTGCAATATCATTATGGACAGATGGACAGATATTAGAAACCATCCACATCAATGTTATAGTTACATGTAAGAAAATGCCTTACATTTCAATATCTTGAGAGATGTTATTAAACAGGATAGTCCTTCCAATGTAGTGCAAGTGGTTACTAATGCAACATATGTGCACATAGCAACAAGCTGATTGCTTGAGCCTACTTGCAAGAACATCCATTGTACCCTTTGTTGTGCGCATGCCATGAATAGTGCACTCACATTTATCAACAAAACTTAGTAGGTCAAAACAGACAAAATATAAAAGAGGTGCAACTGTTCATTTGCAACCACCACACCTCTTTGTTATTATTTAAGTCATTTTCAAGAAAGAATTTTTCAAACTATTTGTAATGTCCTGAAACAGAGAACTTATAATTGGCCACATGACCATCCTGAGAGCATACATCATGATTGTCTTGAATGATTTACATATTTACTATTTTTAGTAAACACTTTTATGACAGTCTGCAGTTGGTTGTCTTCAGTCATCTCTTCATTAGAGCATGTTGTTTGATGCTTCATTATTGTCTTCTCAAGCTTTATTTGGTGAAATTTATTGATTAAAGGCATAAGTGTTATAATTTTCAGTTGACCACCCCTTGGCCTAAGGATATAACTTGAAAGTTGTTTTAAAAAGGGGTCATGAAGGGTACGCCCACATTTTAAGAGATATTAATATTTTATTTTGAACTTTATGCTTGGAGAAAAGTGGACGCCACCTTTTGTGAGGAGTTATATTTTATGAAATTTGAAAAAAAAAAAAGAATTCTAAAAAGGTGTCTCTTGGCGTACCTTCTGGGAAGATAATGAGTTTCTCAGTTCTTATAAAATGAAGGCATTGCTCCAGCATTTGGTATCCATTGTTTACCTTACTGTTATGCTGTCAAAATGACTATGGACATTTTGCTGTTGCTTCGAGGATGCTACCTCCTAGCCCCTTCCCAATTTCGTGTTTGAAATACAACACCTAGTTGGAACATTTGTGCTTCTCACATCAGACTAGCAGATTGAGCATCAAAGATTGAAGAATTTTGGAGTATTTTCACAGTTTTGAGTTTCCTGGTTTTTCTACAGCTGAAGCTGATTTTTGAATATATCTTTTGGAGTGATTTTTTATTTGTTCTGGGTACTTTGGCAATCCATTTGTTGACTCAAGGCGCCACCTTCCACAAAAAATTGGAATTTAATTCCAAACTTCTGATTTTATCTTGCAAAGTCGATTTTCCAAGGAGGTCGTACCACTTGAATGAGCATTGGGATCCGTGCTAAATAAACTGGAGTCTTTGGTGATGGTTTGTAGTTTGCATCTTGGGCGCCACACTTCTAGAAAACATCTGCAACTGATATCACATCATTCGGAGGTAAATTGATCAACTTATGAGCATTTTATGATTTCACAGTTTGCTGGTTGAATTTCCAAAATTCTGATTTTTATATCAGATTGTTGCAATTTCCAGTTTTTTATCATATACTTCAGTATTTGAGAGTTATATCATTGTAAAAGATCATACTACATGGCTAAGGTTCATTTATTATCATTGTAATTTGTAATCTGCAGAGTTATTTTGTAAGGTTGAGATTAAGCATTACTAATCCAACCAATCTTTCAGTTCTACAATTACTTTCTGTTTTATCATTAAATTACCCCTGGATGGTTTACCGCCAGTGTGGACAATTTGTTTTATAACTCTCTTATACCCACTCTCATAGTGGTGAATCCCCAGAGCTCTGTGGATGCCCGCCGCAGCGGACGAATTGTTTTTATTGTAATCTTTTCCCCCCACTGTTTGGTGGTAGTGTGGAAATGTTTTTTCATGGCTGGTAATCTGCCTATCAGTTCTTAATTTCAAATTTCAACACTCCGTCATATGTTAGCACCTCGCCCTCAGTGGGATCTTGAGTGCACATTCTTGACGTTGAGTAGTTTTCATTCCAAGTTCAGTTTTCAGTTTGATGCTAACGCTAATCCAGTTAACTATTGCTGGTTATGTTGTGTTAATTCATCGGAAAAAATTGGTTAGCATATTTCAGTGGTATCAGAGCAGAAGACCCTGCCATCCTGTGGCAATTTGCAGTTGGTTAACTGATGAGTGAAAGAGACACTAGGCCATACACCAGAAGTCAGGCTAGAAATCAGCATCAGTTTCCGCCTGTTCCAGAAGCAGAGACATTCTCAAGAGTCTTAAGAGATCTTGGTAAGACAGTGGAAGGTTCAAATAATTCAGTGGAAGTGGTTGAACAGACAGTTGTAATAATGTCAGACACTGTAAGGAGAGATAACGAAGAGAGGGACAGAGTTGAGAAGAAGTTTGATGGGATGATAGATATGATGTCCCGATTACTGTCCAAGTTAGACCAACAAGCAGCTCATAATATCATTCAGCCCCAAAATAACTCAACTGGAGAAAGCAGTGGAGTTAATGGAAATAACAATAGTGGCAGTCCTGAGGTGAATACAAGAGACAAAATTGTGGGTCAGCATGCTGCAATTCCTAGTGGGTCATCCTCTAGACCCCTTTTTCCCGTCTTCACCCCAAGGGAAGAGCAACAACCAGTTGAAGCTGCTCCAAACTTTGTTGATGATGCTCGTCAAGCTTACATGGAGTACGTTTCTTTACCTCTTGATTTGAGAGGTACTTGGTCCTTTGACCAATTCATGAATCAAAGGAGCCGAAGAAATGGAGGAAGGACTGAACAACGTCCTATGGCACCTAGAAATGACTTCTACCAAGCATTGGGAAAGATTACTATGGAACATTTTGATGGTAGTAATAAGTGTATAGCCAGATCGTGGGTACAGAAGTTAGATAACTACCTCTCTCTCAGACCCATGCCAGAAGAAGATGCTATCAAATTTGCTACTTTGCATTTAGATGGGATAGCTCATGAATGGTGGACTCATGGTTTGGTCACTCTTGGCCATAACCTCGTTCGCACATATGGAGAGTTTACCAATAAGTTGATTGAAAGATTTGACACCAAAGATCCAGAATTGAGATTTAGAGAATTGGCACAATTGAAACAGCAAGGATCTTTAGAAAGCTATGTGGCTGATTTTCAGAGGTTGTCAGTAATGGTGCCTAACATTACTGAAAGAAGACTTGTGGTTCTTTTTGCTGAAAGTTTAATGGAGCCTTTGAAAGGTTGGGTCAAAGCATTTGATCCACCAACATTAGATGAAGCTATCAAGAAAGCTAGGAGTATGGAGTTAGCAGCCCCAAGGCCTAAGTTTCATTCAAAACCATTCAGCCATAAGAAAGATAAAAAACCTTCTTCAAATCTGCCCAAGAAGTTTCCACCAAGGCTGTCAGAAGAGCTCAAAGAACAGCTTAAAAAGGATGGAGTTTGTTACACTTGCCATGATCCTTGGGTTAAGGGTCACCGTTGCTATGGAAGAGGCAAAGCAAATCGAATGGAGGGCTATTCTGATTATGGATCAGAATCTGGTTCGTCTGATCAGCAATACGAATCAGCAAGTAGTGAAGGTGAAGAAGTTCCAGAAGACAAGTCCGAAGAGGTGGGAGATGGTAGTGCTTTCGCACAACTATCAAGTTTTCAAAAAAATGAATCTTTTAGGGTTCATGGAGTTGTAAATTCACAAAGGATAGTTGCTTTAATTGATACCGAAGCAACTCACAATTTTATTGATGAAGGTCTAGTTGCTAGAAAAGGTTTGAAGACTAAAGAATTTGATGGTTTTAAGGTAATGGTTGCTGATGGTTTTACTATGTCTTGCACAAGGAAGATTCCTAACCTCTCTTTGCAATTGGGGAATCATGAGATTAAAGATGATTTTTATGTGGTGGGAATTGGAGACACTGATGTTGTGTTGGGCATACAATGGATGCGATCTCTTGGTGAGATCACATTAAATTTGCAAACCATGGAGCTTAAATTTCAGTCTAATGGAAGGAAGGTTGTTTTAAAAGGGATGTCAAATGGAGGCCCTCGAATTGTGTCCTTGAAGAGGATGGAAAGGCTGATCCGTCACGATCAGGTTGAATGGGCTGCTGAATGTATGGTTCTACCAGCTGATCCGGTAGAGGAGAAAAGGCAATATCATCCTGATATTCAAGCCTTACTTTCAAAGAAGAGCAAAGTCTTTGGAAGCCTACCTCCTGGAAGACCTCCTGAAAGAGGTTCTGAGCATGTGATTGAGTTAGAAGAGGGAGCAAAACCTGTCATGACTACACCTTACCGCTATCCAAAGAGGCAGAAAGATGAAATTGAAAAAGCCATCAAGGAGTTGTTGGAAAGTGGTTTCATTAGACCAAGCAAGAGTCCTTTTGCTTCTGCAGTGGCTGGTCAAAAAGAAAGATGGTACAATGCGTATGTGTGTTGACTACCGCGCATTAAATCAGAAAACCATCAAAAATAGATATCCAATCCCTAGGATTGATGAGCTTATTGATGAGCTCCACGGGGCCATGTTCTTCTCGAAGATTGATCTTCGTTCAGGTTATCACCAAATCAGAATGAGGGAGGCGGATATAGAGAAGACAATGTTTAGATGCCATTTTGGGCATTTTGAATTTCTTGTCATGCCTTTTGGTTTGACAAATGCTCCAGCTACATTTCAATCTTGTATGAACAAGATTTTTAGACAGCAGTTGAGGAAGTTTGTGCTCGTCTTCTTCGACGACATTCTCATATTCAGTAAGTCATGGGAAGAGCACCTTAAGCATTTGGAAGAAGTGCTTAGTATTTTAGAGGCGGAATGTTTGTTCGCCAAAGAATCAAAGTGTGAGTTCGGGTTCACAGAACTCTTATATCTTGGCCACATTATCAGTTCAAAGGGTGTGAAAGTGGATCCAGAAAAGATAAGGGCCATTCTTGATTGGCCAACTCCAAAGAATATTTCACATTTGAGAGGATTTTTAGGGTTATGTGGATTCTATAGAAGATTTGTGAAAGGTTATTCTCATCAAGCAGCACCTCTCACAGATCTTACAAAGAAAGGAGCTTTTCTTTGGTCTAAGAAGGCACAAGAAGTTTTTGATAAGTTTAAGCAAATCATGAGTACATGTCCAGTGTTGGCTCTTCCGGATTTTACAAAATCTTTTGAATTACAGTGTGATGCTTCAGGTGAAGGTGTTGGAGCTGTGCTAATGCAAGACAAACATCCCATTGTCTCTTCGAGAGCTTGAAGTTGAGAGGAGCAGAAAAAACTTACTCCATTTATGACAAAGAGATGCTTGCTATCATGCATGCTTTGTCTAAATTCCGTCAATACTTGGTGGGAAGTAAATTTGTTGTTAAGACTGACCACAATAGTCTTAAACATTTTATGCACCAAAAGGATTTGAATGAAAGGCAACAGAAGTGGGTAAGTAAGCTCCAAGCATATGACATTGAATATGTCAAAGGGAAAAATAATATAGTGGCTGATGCTCTTTCAAGAAGGCCTCATTTGCAGTCACTTTGTGAGTTATCAGCAGATTGGAAGGAGTTAATTGTTGCTGATTATGTTAAAAATCTGTTTGCAACCAGCTTGCTAGAAGGTCATTTGGTTGATGAAACGTATAAGTTGGTTAATGGTATAATTTACTATAAAGATAGAATCTTTTTAGTGCAAGAATCTAAGCTTAAAAAGAAGATTCTACAATCTTTTCATGATGTTCCCCTTGCTGGTCATCAAGGGATTTTCAAGACTTATAGCACCTGAAAGATTCACTTCTGGAAAAGGGTTGGCACAGCCTTGAACTACATTGTAGATTGTCCGACGGTCAAAGAAAAATAAAAATGAACACCTATCCACAGCTGGTTCAAGCATATATTCCCGCCCATTCCAACCGGTGAAATGCAAATGAAAGTATTGCCGCCATGGATTTCATCAATGGGTTGCCTGCTGCAAGCGAGGGACGTGATTGTATTTTTGTTGTGGTTGATAGACTAACGAAATTTGCTCATTTCTTTGCTGTCACCACTTCATTTACAGCAGCTCAAGTGGCTGAGTTGTTTTTTAGAGAGGTCTTCCATTTGCATGGGTTGCCTAAAACTATTGTCAGTGATAGGGACAGCAAGTTCCTAAGTGTTTTTTGGCAAGAGATCTTTAGATTGAGTGGGACAGTGCTTACTCCAAGCACTAGTTATCACCCACAAACAGATGGGCAATCAGAAATTGTTAACAAGTGGTTAGAGGGCTACCTAAGAAACTATGTTTCAGGACAGCAAAGAGCTTGGATTAAATGGCTTCATTTAGGAGAGTATTGTTATAACTCTTCTTATCACATGTCAATTAAGATGTCGCCTTTTATGGCTCTTTATGGTTATGAAGCTACTAATTTTGTTGATTTAGTGTTTGGTGATAGTAGAGCTCCACAAGCACTGGATATGTTACAACAGAGCCAAGACATCTTGAAATCTCTCAAGGAAAATCTGCAACAAGCCCAAAATTAGCAGAAGTTATACGCTGATCAGCAGCGTGTTGAGAGGTCTTTTGAAGTTGGGGACATGGTCTATTTGAGGCTTCAGCCATATAGACAATCTTCTCTCAAGAAAAGTGGTGCGGAAAAGTTGAAGCCACGTTTTTATGGTCCTTTCAAAGTCACCAAGAGAATTGGTGAAGTTGCTTATGAGTTGGAGCTTCCAGCTGAAAGCAAAGTACATAATGTCTTTCATGTGTCACGCCTCAAGAAGGCAATTGGACACAACGTGGTGGCTACATCAGAATTACCTCCATTGGATGAGGAAGGTCAATTGGTGTTGATTCCTGAAGAAATCCTTGATACTAGAGAACGCTCTTTGAGGAGAAGAACAATCAAAGAATATTTGGTTAGATGGAGAGGAATTTTGCCTATTGAAGTATTTGCAATGCGGGAAGGTGAACGATTTCGCATGTATCCATCTTTTCGGGCCAAGCTTAAGGATGCCACTCTCGAGGAGGGCAAACTGCACGTCCCCTTCATCGCTGATTAGCTCAGTCATCGGCCTATTCCTGAACCCGTAGATCCGGAATGAGGAGAAATTAGGGTTTCTTGGTTTGAGTTTGTGGTATTTCATGTTATTTACTATTTATAGTAAATACATTTTTGGCAATTGCAATTGTCTATTCTCAGTCCTTCTCAGCTGGAGCAATTGTTATTATTCAGGCTTGGTCTTCAGTAAGCTTTATTTGGTGAAAAATATTTGATTAAGGCATTATGTTTTAATTCTCTGTTGACTTCCCCCCTTGGCCTAAGGAGATAACTTAAGTTGTTTTTAAAGTGGGGCCATGAAGGGTACGCCCTCATTAAAAGATTATTTATTCTTTATTGAAATATTCTATCAGCTTGAAATTGGACGCCACCTTTTTGAGGGATTAATATTTTTGAAAGGTGAAAAGAATTTCAAAAGGTGTCTCTTGGCGTTTCTTCTGGAAAGTGAAGAGTTTCTCAGTTTTTTATAAAATGAAGTCTTTTCTCCAACATTTGGCATCCATGAAATTATCATACTGTTATGCTGTCAAAATGACAATGGACATTTTGCTTCGAGGAAGCTGCCTCCTAGCCTCTTACCAATTTTGTGTTTGAAATACAACACCTAGTTGGATTATTTCTGCTTCTCAAATCAGACTAGCAGATTGAGTATCAAGATTGAAGAATTTTTGAAGTATTTTTACAGTTTTGGTTTACTGTTTCATCAACAGCTGAAGCTAGTTTTTGATTATATCTCTTGGAGTGATTTTAATTCTGTTCTGGGTATTTTGGCAAATCAATTCTTGGTTCAAGGCGCCCCCTTCCACAAAAAATTGGAATTTAATTCCAAGTTTCTGATTTTATCTTGCAAAATCGATTTTTCAAGGAGGCCGTACCATTTAGAAGAGCATTGGGATTCGTGCTAAATAATCTGGAGTCTTTGGTGATTGTTTCTGGATTGCATCTTGGGCGCCAAACCTCTAGGAAGCATTTGCAACTGATATCTCGTCATTCGGAGGTAATTTGACCAAGTTATGAGCATTTAATGAATTCACAGTTTGCTGGTTTGAATTTCCAGAATTCTGATTTTTATATCAGATTGTTACAGTTTCCAGTTTTTGGTCTTATACTCCAGTATTTGAGTGTTATATGATTGTAAAAGTTCATACTTCATGTCTAAGGTTCATTTCCTATCATTGTAATTTGTAATGTGCAGATTTTAATTTGTAAAGGTTGAGATTAAGCATTACTAATCCAACCATTTCCAGTTCTGCAATTACTTATTGTTTTATCATTAAATTACCCCTGGATGGTTTACCGCCAGTGTGGATAATCTGATTTGTAACACTCTTATACCCACTTTCATAGTGCGGAGAGAATCCCACACCGCGGGATGCCCGCCGCAGTAGATGAAATTGTTTTAATTCGTAATCTTTTCCCCCAATCAGCTTGGTGGTAGTGAAGAAATGCTCTTCATGGCTAGTTATACTTATCAGCTTAGTTTTCAATTCAACACTGGCCATATGTTAGCACCTCACTCTTAGTGGATCTTGAGTGCACATTCTTGACGCGAGTAGTTTTCATTTCAAGTTCAGCTTATTCTTTGGGAGCTAACGCTTAACCGAAGTTGATTAAGTACGGTTATGTGTGTTAATTCATCGAAAAAATTGGTATTAGTATATTTCGCATCATTTTTTAGATATGTAAAATGACCTCTTATCTATCTACAACTAAAGTTTGGAGCTATGACTCATCACACAACTTGCCACATTAGCATGTCTAGTGAGGAGGGTCCTTAAAATAAAATTTTAAAGATTCAGCCAAAACCCAATCATGAAATTCCTACTAGTTGAACAAAAAATATCATTTGTTGTTAGAACAAATATCATATTCTTATTTTAAATTTACCTCATATGCAATCTTAATGATCTCAATACATAAAATTTTAAAGATTCAACCAAAACTCAATCATGAAATCCCTACTAGTTGAACAAAAAATAACAAAAAATATCATTTGTTGTTAAAACAAATATCATGTTCTCATTTTAAATTTACCTTATATGCAACCTAAATGATCTCAATACCTTTATATCTAACACAAATGACTCAACAATTGAATACTAAACTACTATTTGTTGTTATAAAAACAACACATTATTATTTAAAATACACTTAAATTCAACTTTGAATGATCATAAAACTTTTTGAAAACCTTTCATATTTCATAATAAAATACAAGGTATTTATTCATGGTGGTCACCTTATATATTGATACGACAAATATATAATATAAAGTACTCCAATGCATATACATTGTTATCCTAATAGTTGTATACATAAGAATTGTATTTTTCCACATAACAACAATACTCGTTCACATGAGAACCTTATTTTATAAAATAATATCTGATCATTTGTTGATTTACATGTGGACTAATTATTGACAATATATAGAATAAGTATGCTACAAGACTAAATCCAATAATGACAAGTACAATAACAACAAGAGGACCCCACCCAACTATTAGAGCCTCACCCCTACTTAAACTTACAACTTTATTACTACACTACTACTCATATACTTGAATATTCATAAGAATGATATTTTTTGAGATAACATCAATACTTGTTCACATGAGAACCTTATTTTATAAAATAACATTTGATCATTTGTTGATTTACACGTGGACTAATTATTGACAATATATAGTATAAATATGTTACAAGACTAAATCCAATAACCGCACAAGTACAATAATAACAAGAGGACCCCCGCCAACTATTAGCGCCTCACCCCTACTTAAATTTACAACTTTATTGCTACACTATTACTCTTATACTTAAATATAAATAATATATATATATATATATTAAAACGTTTTAAATTTAAATCATGGAACAAGTGGTGCTATGAGTGAGTGAATTAGGACGGTCTCTATTGTTAGCAAGTTTGCAGTCATGTCCATCAATGGATTCATGACCCACAAACGTACATTTGACTCAAAAACAAAGTGCGCATGTCGGCAAAAGTCCCGGCGGTCGGCCGGCTTGCATACAGCCGACCGTCGAAATTTCCCGGCGGCCGACGAAGCCATCGCTTTTAAGTCACGCCCGATGCATGCAATTCACGGCATTGACCATATGACTTGCCTGACCCCACATTCAACCCAGGCTCAAATTAAACCTTCACCTTGGTTAAACTAGGGTTGTACAGCCCTTTGAAAAATTCTCCCCATAATTTCATCCAGAAAGCCTTGGAAATGGATTTTTGAGCGAAAGGTGCGTTACGGATCGGGTCAAGGGTTCGAATTTCGAATTGCGGTGAAAACGGCATAAATTTCTGGTTAGGCAGGTTTTTCAAACGATTCTTTTCCTTATTTTTAGTTTTGACCACCGAGCAGAGAATACTCAGTAAAAGCGGCGGAAATATTGAGGTGTTAACCTATATATTGCTTTCGCACAAGTTTTTAGGAGGAAAAAGAAAAGGATTTATTTTCTTTTTTAAAGAAATTATTTTTGTGCGAATAATTGCGCTGCTCGATTCATGCATTTAAGTGTGTGAAGTCGTTTTTAGGACGTTTGAAGAAATGCTATACGTATTTGTAGCATTCCGGCTAGTCAAAGCTAAATTTTCTGGAAATTTACGGTTCGTTTCAAACATTTCGTCTTTCTCTCCCTCTCTCTTTCTCTGTTATTTTTCAAAGAATACGCTTATCTATAAAAGAAAATTACAGCTCTCCAAAAAGAAAAAAAATAGTTGTCGATGCTGTTTCAGCTAAATTTTCCAAAAATTTACGGTTCGTCTTGTGCATCTAATTTGTTGTTCTCTGTGTTAGAGATTTTTCCAAAAATATTCCGGATTATTTTCCCTACAAGTTATGCTTTTTCAGCTAAATTTTCCGAAAATTTATGGTTCGTCTTACGCATCTATTTTATTGTTCTCTGTGTTGGAGAGATTTTTCCAAAAGAATTTCGATTTTTCTTTTTTTTTTCGCCTACAAGTTTAGTTGTTAAAGGTAAGGTTTCCGAAAACTTACGGTACGTCTTGGATTTGGCGTCTATTATCTTTTTATAGTATTTTTTTTCTACCCGCGAATTACTTATGTATGTTCGTTTCAGCTATGTAGGCTCTCAATTTTATGAAAATAGCAGGTTCTTTTCTTCCATATATTGCCTTCTTTTGTTCATAGAGAATTTCTTTTTCCATATGTGCTACAGCTTGTGAAAGCTCAATTTCTCGAGAATTTCCGGTTCGTTTCATACATTTATTCTCGATATTCTTTGTATGGAAAGACTTTTCCATAAAAATTACGGCTCTTTACCTGCACACTCGGCCTGTTTTTCCACATAAAATATCTTTTCCTGAAATTTACGGTTCGTTTTGGGCATGAAATTTCGTTTCTTTGCAAAGAAACAATTTCAGGTTTTTAACATATAAAGAAAGCTACCCAGCAGGTATTTTAAGCGAGCTTTATCAAAGCTTTCTTACATTCATTCTTTCTATTTGCAAAGTTTGCGCTTTAGAAGCCTTGAATAAATGGTTTGAATAGTGTACAATTTATTTTAGTTGTTTTGTATTTCGGTATATGGTTCTGAAAATTTGTCTGCTCAGAAATTTGTTTAACTGCTTTGTCTCATGAATTCAGTAAATAAGCCTGGGAAATCTTTTATGCCTTCGATTTAGGTATGTAACCTCATCAATTCATTCATTTATTGAGAGGTTTTGTGTCATATTTTACAGTTACTGTCCGTTAAGAAAAAAAAAGATGTTTCTTTCTGTAATAGTTTGGAGTATTTGTTTAGAAATTTAGTGCAGGTGTTGTAAGACTAATTTTGGTTTAACCTGCACAATTATTTTGAAATGATTTTAAAAACTTGCAAAATCTTTTTCAATGAATATTTGAACTTGGAAGGCCTTCTGTGCTTTGGATTTATGCCTTTATCTGAAAATTTTGGTTTCCGAATTCTTTCAATGAAAACTGGACAATTCATTTCTGACAGTTTTTTTTTTTGAAAAGGAATTGACTGTTTAATAAAGAAGTTTTGCATTTTCTGTTTTTTCACCTGCAATCAATATCTCCTGATTCTAGGACAGAGATTATGCCATTAATTTTGGCTTGACTTGCAGGATCTTATGGATTAATAGTTTGCTGGTATCTCATGGAAATTTGCTAATTTTGATCTAGGAATCTCAATCCTCTTCTTGGAAAATATGAACTGATTCAGTCTTATTCTAGAAATAGTAACCATTTCATTCTTCTCTTTGAACTATGAAACATTTGAGTTTTCTTACCAAGTC
>VDFB02283625.1:0-46085 GCA_007258455.2 Sequoia sempervirens | reverse complement strand
AATTGTTGCACCTTTATTTTAGGGGGAATTTTTTGGTGTTTCTCAGGTGTTTGATGCCTCAAAACTTTCAATTTTAAGTCATCACATGCATTTTTAGTTTGTTTTCTCAACTGGGTATCTGACCAACATCAAATTTTCACCCCTGAAAGCTATCTTTTTGGCCCATTTTTCAAAACTACACCTCTATTCACAAAAGGCACCTATATTTTAAGAAAAGTGCAGCTTTATCTACAAAACTACACTTGGGTTTCAGAATGCATTTTTAAGTCTTCTTTTAGTTGTTCTTTGCATCTAATCTCTTATTTTGGATACTAATGCATGTTACAGGTCTCTAATTCTCATATAAGGCACAAATAATCACATATCTATTCTTATCTTCATTCTAACAATTTTTTTTATTTTAATCATCTAATCATCTAACCACTTGTTTTGTAGCTTTAAATTGATTATCAAAGGAAAAATCATCAAACTACTAACATTTTCTTGCAGATTTGTTTGTCCAAGGCTTTCTTTTTTCCACTAATCTAGGCACATTTCATTTCTTAAGGTTAATGTACTCTTGTTTGATTTGTCTTTGAGTGAGTATCCTCTCACACCTAGTGTGATCTTGAGGATAAAAAAATCACTTACTCTTTTTCTTTTTCTTTTCATCCCAAGGAACCCAACATGTTTATGCTCTCCCCTCCAACTTTGTGTGATCTTTGGGATCAAAAACACTTGGATCATTCCTTTTAGGGGGAATTCCTAGGGATTTCATCACCCTAGGGGATGACCCCAACTACTATGTTGTAGTAGAGTATAAAGAGTGTGAGGTGAATCTAAAGACACCTCTCTTGGAAGTGGAATTTTGTCAATCTAGGTTAAGCCTTCAATAACTTTATATCTTAGAGAAGTGAAGGTGGAGAGTGGGTTACCCTCTCCTCCCGACTATTTGGAACTATTCCCTTTCATCTATGGGTTTGGGCCTCATGTACCCTTGAGGTATTTAGAGGACTCCCTAGTAGCCTTGTGTATCCTAGACTAAGACCTTTTGACTGTAGCTTAGTATGGTGCAAGGGATGTGGATCATACCCTAAAGTTACTCACCATGCACTCCCTTAGGTTGAGATAGAAATCCTTGTGGTGAACTATGATAGTTCTCAAGGAGAGAGAGACGATGAGCCTGTGGCATCCATTGATAACCTTGTGCCACTAGATCTCTACCTATCCAACTCTACAAGAAAGGGTGCTCCAGTGCTCCACCCAAGTATCAAGGAGTATTAACCCATGATTTCTTGGGTGGTGGGCCTACACTAAGCTATAATCCCAATTGAATAATTTAGGCTTGTGCAAGTACTTTAAGTTTCTTCTTGTGAAACACCCATGAAAAATGAATTAGCCAAGGGGCTGAGGATTGAACATACACTACAAAAATCCATCAAACTTTTGCACTTTTTTTGTTTGTATTCTTTTAATCCTATCTCCTAGTCAAGCAAGAAAAACCTTCACCTCATTCAATTCTTCCTATCCTAATCATCCCATCCTAATCCACTATTTTTATATTAATCGCCCTTTCTAATCCTAATCACCCCCTAATTATTCTTTCTAATTATCCTTCATCCTAATGATCTCTTGTAATCCTAATCATTCTAATCACCCATCTTCTCCATATCATCCCTTAATCTACATCCAACCCATCCCTAATTCTTCATTTAGGACCCTAAGCCTAATTTTCCTAATCCATTAGGGGTCCTAGTCATCATCCTAAACATCTTCCATAACCCCTATCCAATTTCATCATTAATATTTTTCCTAATATCCTCTATCCACCATCATCCTTAATTCATCCTTCATTATCATTCTTAATCTTCATCCCTCACCATCATCTTAATCCAATCCCCCTTTCCAACCTAATACCATTTTAACCAAATCCTAATCTAATCCATCCACCCTCATAAAAAATCCAATCACCTATTATCCATCTACCTACCTCAACCATACATCCAATCCACCATCCTTAATCAAAACCATCCTTTGAACATCAAAATTTGGTTAGGGACTTAATTTCCTTCATACATCATATCCTTTCATCATCATCCAAATCCTTCATTTAAGTATCTCTTATCCTTAATCCAATAGCATCCATTTCAAATCCAATATCCCAATCAAAAATCAAGACCTTACTTTGATTTCATCTTTAATCCAAACTTTCTTCAGAATATTAACCTATCTTAAGTGTAGTTATCAAATCTAATCAATTCCTACTTAAGAAATTTTCCTATCTTAAGTAGAAATCAAATCAATTAACAATTGGTTAGGAATATTAGCCTATCCTAAGTATAGAGAATCAACCTTAATCAAATAAAATCATCTTAAGGTCTTGACATTTGATCCCAAATTTAATCCCATCATCCATATTCATCTTTTATTCTTCTCATCACCCATCTTGTCCTAATAATCCCCTAACCTATATCCAATCCATCCCTAATATATCCTCATCCAAAACAATTCCCAAACTTTCCACCTCCAATAAACCCTCAACCATGTCTAATCACCTAAGCTATCCTCCATCCAATAGGAATATATTCTAATCCACCTTCATCCATCCTAACCCAATCTAATATCATCAACCCATATTCTAATCCCTATGATGATAGTGAGAATATTTTGGATCACCTTGAATCTATTAGACAAATATTCACCAATCACCCATCCAATGTCCCCATCAAACCCCACCCACACCCTCATCGCCCATATCATCCTCATGGGATCCCATCACTAATCATCTCCTCATCTACTACTTTAATAATCATAAGGATGTCATGCTTAGCTATCTCCTTGGCATTGGTGCTAAACTTCCACCCTCCCCACCTTCATCCTGTGCTATAGAAAAATGGACCCTTTTCTTGATATGGATTATTTCATGATTAAATTCACTAAAACAAGGTCTCAATCTAGTGTTGTGAGACATTTTGTGCATCCACACTAGGTCTTGGACCTTTGCAAAACAAATAAAACACATTTAACAACATCTTGTGAAGGTGTTGTGAAGTGTTGTAACACATTTCTACACTCTTCTAGACTCTATTTATTATAATTCATATAAATATTCCTTTTTATTCATCATTAAGTCCTATTTTGAAGTGTTGTAAAGTCTTATAACAAACTTTCACACTCTCCTAGGAACATCTCCTTATTTACACCTTTCTTATGACTTATTTGACCCCTTTATGTCCTCACATCTCTTAATCAAGTGTATCTTTGAATGTAAACCTGACAAACAATATTAAATGCAAGTTAAATCCTGACACCCACTTTTGAGTCCAAGGTGGGACCCATTCACCATGGGTGGCGATTGAGTCCTTCTTGGCTCTAATTTCAAAATATTTTAAATTCTTTTCAAGTTTTTATTTAAAAATCACTTGATGTCGGCCTGTGATGAGGTATGAATAGATAGTAAGGCACAAGATTGTATAAATAAGTGTTTTTACCTTCATTATTAGGATCATCATCTCCTATCTTCTATCCTCTTCCATCTTCTTATCATTCATCAACCTTCTATCAAGCAACTTAGGTTTCAAGGAATTAAGAGATCAATTTTTAGACTTTCAAGGGAAGATTCTACATGTTATGTTGTAGAATTTCAAGATCAAATCATCAGGACAAGGTAATCTATTCCATTGTTGCATGTTTCATTCACTTATTACATCATTTTGGTTTAATTGCCTAAACGGGGTTTGACCAAGGAAAACCCCCATGCCTTAACAATCAAAATTTATTCTCTTCTTCTTATGTGTTTGCAGATTTAGGTCCTTTGGAAGCTTGAGAATCATTGGAGATCAAGTTGCAAAGTCATTCAAGTATTCTTCTCATCAACAAGAAGTCACTTTCAAAATTGAATATGACAGTTTCAGAAGTGGAGACCTATAGGAGGCAGAATTGTAGATCTAACTCCACATAATTTTCCTCTAATTCTCTAGATTTATGTAGGTGGACTGATTCTCCACCCATGGTGAATGAGTCCCACTTGTAGGCCTGAAAGTTGATTTTTTGAGATTTCAGCTCCTGGCAGTGAGGAATAGGTTTCCAGAGGATTTCACCAGCAATAGGATTGTTCTCCATGCATGGCGAATGAGTCCTAGTGGCCATTAACAGAAGTTTCTAAAACATTCTCAAATATTCTAGTGACATCATTTTGCCTCCAGGTGCACTCTAATTTTATCCATCCCTTTTTGTTATGCATATTTCATCCATTTAGTTCATTTTAGCAATAAACAAGGTGTTTTCAAACATTTCATACTTCATTAGTTTTGCATGTTTAATCATTCAATTGTTTAGCTTAGCTTCACTTAGATCATTCCATTTGGCTCATACAACATCACACACATCCTAGTTTGAATGAAATAGTAAGCATTTTTGGATCTAATCTCTCTCCTTTTAGGTGAAAAACCCTATAAGAGTTAGAGAGTCCATTGGGTCCAAAATTCTACAGTTCATTTTGGTGAACCCACCTTTTAGAATACTTTCTGATCTGATTTGGAGTCTTTTATCATAGGTCTAGGTTTGCATTGAGCTTGCATTAGGATTTGCATTCTAGGTTTTAAAACTTGCATTCATAAAAAGTGCATTTAGGTTGCATTTGTTGCATCCACATTCATTTAGATTTATTGAGATTCTACACTTTTCATTTAGTTCTGCATCTTGGCTCTCAGAATTACTAAAAATCAGCCTAAAATTTTTGAAATTTTTGAAAAAAGTCCAGAATGGGACTCATTCACCACCTTGGGTGAATCAGTCCCTTCTGACCTATGAAACAAAACTTTACATATCTCAGAAATTGGCTTTTAGGCTTTTGATTGGTGCCTTGTATATATTGGTTATTTGCATTTCTGTAGCATGCATTTCACTAGATTTCACTTCCAATAGCTCGTTTCATGCATTGTTTCATTTCACTTTTTGCACTCACCACATTGTTTCAAAATAGACCATTGCATTACATTTCAATATGTTTTCTTTCACAAGATGTGCTCTTGATTTGATTAAACATGGATTTAACATGCATAATACTCCCTTTTATGAGTTTCCTTTTGATAACCATAATAGGGACTTTAAGACACAATCCATTACATCAATCCTTAACCTTACATTGCCCATTGGTGAGTGTAGACACTGAAATCTTGTTTAAGCCTGCGACTTCAATATTCTTCATAATTCGTATTCTTCATGGTCATGATTAAATAATGTCAATTATTTAATTATTTTGTAAAGTCTTCATTTCTTTATTAATTAAATAAATCTAATTATTTAATTAATTTACCTTAATATTTATTCTTCTATTAATTAAATAATCTTAATTATTTAATTAATTCACACTTTTCTTTATTCTATCTAATTAATTAAATAAACGCTTTTTATTTAATTATGTTACTAATTAACTTTATCCTTCTTCTTCAATTAAATAAATTCTTATTAATTTACCTCTATCATATTTCAACTATAATTAAATAAATCCTTTTATTTATTTGTTATTCATTTAAATCCCTTCATCACATAATTAAATAAATCTTATTTATTTAATTATTCTTCAAATATCAAATCTTGAATTAAATGAATTATTTAATTCATAAATGCTATTTTAACGCATTCCTCTATATTTGGATAATTGTGTGAGTTATCTAAGTATTCACTTTGACTCGACTCGACATCTTTTTAAATCACTCAGTTAACTCGGGATTTAATGTCTGAGTGGCTTTCTCGAGTAATCTCTTCGTCATATCATTCGGTCATCTAGTTCTCACTTAATTGCATGTACATGCGTATTAATTAAATATTCGTATTTAATTAATTAAATCTTGTGTGTGCATTTGAACAGACAGTTGCTTTAATCCATCTTTATCTTTGTCATGCAAAGACTATTCTTCTATTTTCGAATACCAAACTTGAAGATTAAATCATTTATTTAATCTTTATTTCTATTTCTAATTTGTATCACTCATGTCACTACTAACAGTTATTAGAATGCATGTCTAATCTTTCGATTGAACCATCTATTGATCTTTTGATCCTGGCATGTCATTCGAATGATCAATTTTCTATAAATTGATCTATCTTTCATCATTCCAATCTCTCTCAAATCATATGACTTTTGGATCAATTATCTTGAATCTTTGATGTTTTGCTAAATCACTATCATAGGTTATACTTGCATAAGAGAGATCTAAGGGAAATTATACTACAACAGCAAAATGGAGAAGGACAATCGAGGTTATACATGGAATTACGTAGATATTGGGTGAGATTGTTCAGTTTATTTACGTTTTAGCTTTCCTTTGTTCTCTGTTGTTTAATTTAGATTTTCTTTAGAATTTAGATCACATTGTTGTGTGTTGTTTAACCTTTCTTCTGTATTTTCTAGACGTTACATTTGGTGAACCTGACGTGAAGACACCATCTTCGCGTATCTGTAGACTTTTATTCGATTTTGTAGGTTTTTGTATGGAACAATGTATCTATTTGAAGAAACGCCGCAATTGACATTTGGAGACGCATCTGCTTGACTCAACAACGCAATTGAAACTATGCACTACATATGATATCAAAAATGACGTAATTCCCTTTCTTGACCGCATCTGAGATCCAAACAGTGCATCTAAAAACATAATCACTCATCTATCATTATCTGAGCTGCAACTGACTAGTAAAATACCTTGATGCATCTAACAGAGAAAACAACACATCCGACTGGTGAATTTTTAGGTTTAGACTTTCAATTTGTAGTTTCCTTTCATGTTTTTATTTTTGCTAATCTTTTATTTTCAGCGTGTGTCTTGAGGAGTTAATGAAGTTTTTGCAGATTGATAGTCGAAGGCCAATATCAAACTACTAATGAATCTTTCTACAAAATGAATGTCAAAGACCCTAGTTAAATTTTTGAAACAGATTGTTTGGTAGTGTAGCAAATCTTTCATTTGGATTAAAATTAACAAGTGTCTACTATGTTTGGTGTGAAAGAACAATTGTGTAATTACCCTCACGATTTGGTATATCGAAGTATCCTCTCCCCTTGCGCATCCATGTGATCTTGGGTGTAAGAGGAACGGTTACTAACTCTAGAACTTGGGCCTATTCTGGGGGGAAAAAGTACTCACCCTAGGATGACTCAGACCGGTAGCAAGCTAAACCTGAGGGACTTCTAGCTAGTATATAAAAGTGGATTCTTGGGGAAAGCCCAAGAATCATTTGTATGGTTCCAACGAGATGGATTCGAAAGGGGACTCTCGCTACATGGATCATACCCTACAAATAGAATGCTCGAATTAAACACCTTTGTTTGTAGTGTCCAAAATCCTTCTATTTACTAGTGCAGCAAGTCAGACCTATGAAGTTGTCTCATATTCTTACGGTTCATGTGTAGAGATGAAAGTATGCCATGGGATGTTCATGGGTACTGTAGCTTGGCTGCCCCAAATGACATTAATGAGCCATGGAGGGGAGCCTGAGGGGTCAAGATACTAACCATTTTCCTTGAATAAGCGTAGCTAGGGAAACCCAAGTGAGAACTCAGTAAATACTATCTTACACAGCCTAGGATGTGCTTGTCCGTTGTCAGATTAAATGTTCTTTGAGTCCAAAATAAAACTAAAAACATTTTTTCTTATGATTTTCTTTGTTTTCCATAACTTGATCACAGAAAATAGTGTCAATTTTATATCTCCATTCATTGAAACCACAACTGAGTCACAACTACTCACCAGACAGTCGCAATTGTTCTATTGAGTCACATTTGTTTAGCCTATAGTCACATCTGCCAGATTAGCTCACTTTTGCTCCGTTGAAAACCACATCTAATTTAAAACACTGCACTTGTTATATTCTATGACGCATATGACAAGGTGAGCCACAACTGCAGTCTAGAATGACACATTTTCCACTGTTGCAAAACTTTTACCAGTGCACATAGTTTAGGAAAACCATATTTGTTATAGTTTGAGTCACAATTTCCATTACGAGTCACATCTATGAGAAACTACACCATATCTGTCCAACATAGACACTGAATTTTACTAGAAACTCGCAACTGATTACCAGAACACTGCACTTGTGAAATTCTGTAACGCATCTACCTAATTATTAGAAAACCAGAATTTAGGGTCACAATTCAGTCGACACAAATATACTAGTCCTTGATCTGTCTTTTCACAACAGTCCTTGGATAGAAACCTAAAATGATTTGCTCAATTTTGCATCGTTTAGATATCATTTAGTCATTACTATAATCATCCTAATCCTGAGTTTTTCATCTTAGAATACATATTACCTTTAGATCAAACATTTAGGACAATCACTTTTACAATCTTTAGAATAGGTCTACTTTCTACACTCTAGAAAAATCATAGTGTCAATGAAATCTATCATTGAACCTAGTCCTAACATCATATCCTTTGTCCTATAGAGAGTCTTCCTAGCTCATTAGTCTAGTTAGGAAACTCAACTTATCTTTGATCCTAGTCCTACATTGGTTCTTTGACATAACTAAATTGACACCTTGGGTAGACTTTAGGTAGTTGGTACCCTCATCTCAGGTTCACAAAATTGATTACCTTTGAAGCTTGCTTAGACTTTGCATCTTTAGATATTTCCATTCTAGACTAGCATCATCTTAGAACATTCCTTATTTTGCATTCAGAAAATCCTAAAAACATAGACTAGAGTCACTCTATCCATAGACATAGTTTTGCATTCCTTGCATATTGAGCTTATATTACATGGTTGAAACTAGGTCTAGGAGAAAAGAGAGAGAAAATATGTCGAACCCAAACGAATTCATCAATCCATTTTCATCGAAACCTCATAGGAATTTGTTGGACAAATTCACTACTAGGGACCCTTAAGGACACATTAGAACATAAGACATAGAGGCTACTACACAAGACCTTGAGTTTACCTCTTTTGTAGATGAGTATCTAGCAAATGATCAACAATGCTACTTATCCAAATTGTTAGTTGAAGGTGCTACCTTACCTATAGGATTTGATATTAGCACCTTACAAACTCAACCTACATAGGGGACAACCTCAACGACTGCTAGTACCTCTATACCTTAGGTTAATACAACTATACCATCTAGCATACCTACATAGAGTACGACAGTCCATACATCTCCATTTGGTACATCAGGCATGACATCGGGATTTAATTTCACTGTACAGGCATCATCATCCACTCCCTTCGGTCCTCTTGTTGGGCATAAAATATCTAAAGTGTCAGCTTCTATACTGAATGTTAGTGTCACCAATACCATACCATAGTCAACATCCATACCTAGTGTTAATGTCGCTAGTACTACATCATAGACTACACAAACAGGAGGGATTCCCTCTTTCCAATATGGAAATGCAACTTCTATACCGAATATCAGTGTCACGAATACCATACCACAGTCAACAACCATACCTAGTGTTCATGTCACTAGTACTATACTGCAAACTACACAGACAGGAGGGATTCGCTCTTTCCAATATGGCAATTAGAATCCATTCTCCCAGGTTGGTAATCAGAATCCATTCTCTCAGATTGGTAGTTAGAATCCATTCACATAGGTTCCAAATCAGAATCCATTCTCACAGATTCCAAGTCAGAACATATTCACCAACATTCTAAATCCAAATCCATATCAAATACCAACATTCAATCAAAACCCATCATGATACCTTGGATTTCAAAATACATACATAGATTCACATAACCCGCCCAACACATCATTAACCCAGGTTGATGTCTTACAAACACAAATGTAGGCACTAAAAATAGAAATGGATAATATGGCGGTGTCAACTAAGAAATATTTTTCAACAAAGGACATATGCCCATTTCCCTTTGATAAATCATTGTACATGACACCTTTCCCTCAGGGGTATGTCATACTGAATCTCCCTAAGTATAATGGAAAATAAAATATGATAGAACATATAAGGGAATTTTCTACCATGTGCATGGATGTCGCTTATGACCCCACATATCTTATGAGACTATTTCCAAGAAGTCTTGTAGGAATTGCACTCAAGTGGTTTTCAGGTCTAGACTATGTCATCAAATCATGGGGCGAACTAGCTGAGAAATTTGTTCATAAATTCTCCTTCAACATAGATCGTGAGATAAATATAGCAACCTTGTGTCACACAACACAAGACAAAGGAGAAAATTTCATCTCTTTCTTCCAAAGATGGAGGACTATAGCCAATTGGTGTCCTATCGAGATACTTGAAAAACAAAAAGTCACTATGTTCTAGGAAAACCTTCATGCAAAACGAAGGAGTAACTTAAGGGTACATTGTTGTACATCCTTTTTAGAACTAGTGGAAAAAAGGGTTATAATAGAAAAGGATCTCATTGAAAAAGGTGAACTTAAGACATCAACATCCAATAGAAATATGATCGTGCAAAATGCCCCCAATGACATAAATAGATTTTGGTCTCGGAACAAAAATGTCACCAATGATGGGGTAGTTGATGCTAAAACTGTACAAGCAGGACCAATCATCACATTACGAGGACCTAACCCTTCTTCCAACATGCTTAACATTGTCAATCAACCTCCCAACATAGTCCAAAATACTCAATGTCTGCAACAACAGAGGAGGCTTCAAAAATGTGAGTTCACTCCCTTAGGGGAACCCATTGAGTCTATATTTAAACAACTATTACAACACAATATTATATAGCTTCAAGAGCCAAGACAATATGATCCAAGACAATTTAAACCAGTTTGGTGGGATGACAATTCCTTTTGTGATTGTATAGAACTAAGGGACATAACCTACAAAATTGTTACCAACTGAAAATATCATACAGGATCTTGTCAAGAAGAGAATTATTGAAGTTAGCAGACAGAAACAAAAGTCATCAAACACTGATCATCAAGTCTTTTCTGATCCACTACATGACCATGGGAAGGGAAATGTCCCCAATTTGAGTAACAAGACCAATATGTTAGCCAACTACACTAATATCAAGCATGATTATAATAGTGGCAAAATCATTCATCACCTTCGTGTCACTAATGAGAATATCATTACCATTACCATCAATCCAACTCCCGAGTGTGCTATCAACACTTGTCATACTAATATCACTATCCAAGGTCCTCCATCGTAGAAAAAACCAGAACCTTCCAATTCACAATATAACCTACTTGACCAATTGGGGAAGACCCCAACCCAAATCTCAATCTTGGAACTGTTGCGTATCCCCCCTGAGCATCGATCCATTTTAGATAAAGCTTTACAAAACACCACTGTCCCAAATGATCTCAATGTCAATCATTTCCAGCAAATGGTGGTCTACTTGACCAATAATCATCATGCCATGTTTTCTAAACAAGACTATGCAATTGAAAAGACAAATCATAACAACCCTTTACATCTTGAAGTCCTAGTTGATGACACCAAAGTTAGACGAGTTTTGGTAGACAGAGGAGCATGGTTAAATCTGTGCACTTTAAAACTGATTAAGGCATTAGGTTTCTTAGAAGCATTCATAGACAGAACCAAAAGTATTTTCATTAAAGCTTATGATGATGAGGAACAAAAGTCAAAGGGGGTGATAACACTTCCTATCAGAATTAGTTCTGCAGTAATGGAGAAAAAATTTGAGGTCTTGGATCTCACCCTTCCATACAACCTTCTGCTAGGCAAACCATGGATTCATGCCATCAAGGCAGTCCCTTCAACATATCATCAATATCTCAAAGTCCCTTACAATGACACTAAAATAACTATAGATGGTGACCCAAATCCATTCCAATATTGCACCAATCTAAAAGAGATACCCCAATGCTAAGTGCTAGTAAACCAAGAGGCTTCATCATCCAATTCATCTCACTATGTCGATCCATCCACTCTCACTAGAACATCCACTTCACCTTTATTTCCTGCCACTCCTAGGGTTGAGATCCAAGACAAGGGTTGTGGAGAATATTACATGAAGACATCTTATTGTGTTAGCCATTTGATTCCTCCTAAGTCATATGATTTACCTACATCAGATACGAGACAATCTATGGTCACTATACACATTCCTCGCACAACAAATTTTACTAAATGGGGAGAATTAAGCAAAGAAGTCATAAATACAAAAGATGTCACCTCTTGGTTGTATAGGGAAGATAATGAAGAACCTCTCTCACTTGCTCACATTCCTACAGATCTATATGGAAAAGGTTTCACATTCATGCAGAGCAAGGGATATAATGGACATATGGTTTAGGCTTAAATCAAAATGGGAGGATTGAACCATTCTTTGTTTCTCAGTGGCCAAAAGGCTTAGGGCTTGGGTTTCAACCGATTCAGATTGGAATTCCTAGTACCACATCACCCTTAATCAAGGAAGTAAGTGCTTCATAAGATATTGAGACATCTCACGAACCATCTGACCAGCACAACTGTGACTCCCCCGACTCAAACGAATATGAGTGGGATTCCCTATCCTCTACCTCTTCCATGGACCTTCATAACCTATTTGGAGAACTTGACTTAATGTTGAGATCCTCACCAAATCCATTGAATTCCTTTCCACCAAAGAATATGACAAAAGAGGAATGGTTTAAACATTACTATTGGGAATCACTTGATCCTATCTCTTGGCAACTTGATACATCTGTTTCAGATAACCAAACCTTGGCATTAGGCCCACCTCTCAATCCACCTAGACCTAAACCAAAGAGCAAAGAGGACTTAATACAAGACCTTTGTGACCATATGAACAATTCAGTCCTTACCTTAACTCCATTAAACTTTGCTAACTCTGACAATGACATGCCCTTAGTTTATCTCCAACTCATTGATTGGGACCAAAAAGACACACCCGTCTTGGACATTTTTGAGAATGACGAAGCAATTACTGAGTTCTTGGGACTAAGAGAAGGCATACCTCGTGGTGATTAAAAGGATATTTTTACCATTGACTTAGAAAAAAAAGCATATTTTGGGGACTCTATTCAACCCTCCAGTCACAAAAATGAGAAAAAGAATAAACAAGATAAAAAGGACGAATCTCTAGGTGAAAACCTAAGGTGCCTCTAGACAATGAAAAAGTAAAAATAAAGGAGGCATCTAAAGGAAAAATCCTCTTTGAGGCACCTAAGGATGGAGGTTTGAACATTCTCACCATTGCATAGGAAAAGTCACCCATGCTCATTGAAGAATCAGTAGAAGTCAACATAGGCACAAAAGAGAATCCTCGACTAGTTTATTTTGCAGCGTCATTGACCACAAAAGAGCAACTAGAATTCCACAACTTATTTACACAGAGACAGATAAATTTTGGATCTCAGTTGTGTTTATGGTTTGTCCTTGATGACAAAATCTCCTTCAGTTGGTTTCCTTGTTAGGATGGTTCTTTTTTCAAATCACAGGTATTGGTTGTTTCTCATTCGGGCTTACACATATCGGCATGAGTATGGTAGGGTCTCCCCGATCCACTTTGAAATGTCTGTGTTTCCTATCGGCAAGACATTTATGATGTCATGTCAATTGAATTTAACATACAGGCTACTTTCGGCGTAACAATCCCATTGTCTTGGTGATAGTGGAAAGATCTATCGGCATGAGTTGTGTTCACCGCTAGGAGGTCTTACCGAATCAGTCGGATCTCACCGAATAACTCATAAGGTGGTTCATCGGCATAAGAAATCCCTATCGGCATGTTGTTTCATTAAGTGTTTTGTGTCTTGGCGACCGGCACAAGAAAGATTATTTCGGCAAGACTTGTCTTTTGTTTTGGTGACTGAAAGTGATCTCTATCAGCATATGTTATTCCGTTGGTATGTGGTCTCAGCGATATTGGTATGTCACACCAATCGAAGATTTAATGGAAACTCATCGGCAAGAGCTTAAGGGTTCGGCCTGAGGTTATAACGAATATGCAATGTCACACCAACCGATGGTGGATGGATGCATATCGGAAAGAGTTTTGTTTCGGTGGAATGTCATAGCGAACTCTTTGGTCTTTCCAACTAAGTCTTATGAAGTTATTTTGGCGAGAGATTGGTATTGTCTTAACAACTTAGTGAATAAATTTTTTTTTGGTATGACAAAGTATTCTCCGAGAGATCTCCCCAAAGGTTGTAGGTTACAACGACACATAAGAGTTGAAAAGTCTTTTCAGTGAGACTCTTTCATCGAAGAGAGGTCATGGTAAGGATGGTGTGTCTTGTCGACAAAGTCATATGAATGACTTTCAGTATAACGAATTTGATCTATAGGATGTCTCTCCAATATCAAAAGCTATAGCAATTGTAAATGAAGCAAAAAGGGCATCTCGGTGAGAAGTTTCCTTATGTCTCAACGAATGCATAATATACTAAGGAAGCCCATCGATGAGACATGATGTATTCGTTATGTCTTCTCCCTGACTCTGATGTGTCATAGTGAAAGTGAATTGAACCAAGGGGATGACTAACAATTGAATTAGGGTTGAATGTCTGGCGTTAAAGTTGCCTTCGACATACCATCACATCGATTGAAGAGAAGGTTACTTATGGAAAAATTTGTGATTATTCTTTTTGACTGGGTATGAAACCCTAGCCTGGCCACCATCATGAGAAAGCTTCATAAACTGTTTTTTACTATTGTTGCTGGCTGTAACGGCATTGTCAGGATGAAATTCATTTTTGGTTCAGAAATGAATGGTATGGTTGCTATGTTTGTTGCGCCTCTCTGGCTGGATGCTCGACAGTGGTTGATGGAGCCATGGGAGTTACAGATTTGTCTAGTATTTTTATTTATGCATTTCATGCTGCACATACTAGTTTATAATCACCATTTTTCTTTAATTTCTCTATGCATCTCTGTTACTAGTATGGCAAATGATGCCCTGACTGAGTATTGTCATTCATGCATTAGAGGTTATGATTTTCTGTGGTGGACAGTTGTGCTTTTTATGTAGTAAAATGAACTCATACATTATAGATTTGTTGAGAATGGCTCTTAGCTAGGTTGGCTATTCTGCCGTTACTCCTGAAGACAGTTACCTATCTAGCAGATGTATATATAGAAGCAAAAAACTCTTTTCTACTGCTGTTGTTGTAATTTTGAGATTATCTTTCTTTGGTTGTATGAAAATATATGGATAAAACTCTGCAATAAAATTTGAATAACAAGATGCAAAGATTGTAAATTTCTTCTCTATGTAGTATTTTAGGGATTCAATTATTGAATCTTTAAGGTATTCTATAGACGAGAAAATAGAGAAATATGTGCTTAACTGAAAACAGAGAAATCCTCTCAGTTATTATTATTGTTCAAAACATAATTTGAGGGGTTGGTACTCCTTGAGATAGATATCTCTAAACGAGGGGTTGGTGCTCCTTGAGTGGGTGCTCAAAAATCAGCCTATAAGGCATTGTGAACAGTTGATTAAAAGATTAAGCCTGGAAGGCATTTAGGGAGTGGTTTTTATACCCCAGGAGGGTTTTCCACTAAGAAAATTTTGTGTCACTTTGTTCTTTTGTGTTCTCATTGCTTTACTGTGTTGTTTCAGTACACTGTTGGGATTATTATTTTTCTCAATTCTGTTTATGAATGATTACATTCAACTCATGAATGCATTAATCAAAATAACATTGAGATCAAATCTATGCTATGTTTTTGAATTTTTGAAATTTGTCAAATCTATTAAGACACTGAATCACCCCCCCTCTCAGTGTCATTTTAACTCCAACAAACTTGACTTAATGTTGAGATCCTCACCAAATCCATTGAATTCCTTTCCACCAAAGAATATGACAAAAGAGGAATGGTTTAAACATTACTATTGGGAATCACTTGATCCTACCTCTTGGCAACTTGATACATCTATTTCAGATACCCAAACCTTGGCATTAGGCCCACCTCTCAATCCACCTAGACCTAAACCAAAGAGCAAAGAGGACTTAATACAAGACCTTTGTGACCGTATGAACAATTTAGTCCTTACCTTAACTCCATTAAACTTTGCTAACTCTGTCAATGACATGCCCTTAGTTTATCCCCAACTCATTGATTGGGACCAACAACACACACTTGTCTTGGACATTTTTGAGAACGACGAAGCAATTACTGAGTTCCTAGGACTAAGAGAAGGCATACCTCATGGTGATCAAAAGGATATTTTTACCATTGACTTAGAAAAAAAGCATATTTTGGGAACTCTATTCAACCCTCCAGTCACAAAAATGAGAATAAGAATAAACAAGATAAAAAGGACAAGTCTCTAGGTGAAAACTAAAAGGCACCTCTAGACAATGAGAAAGTAAAAATAAAGGAGGCATCTGAAGGAAAAAACCTCTTTGAGGCACCTAAGGATGGAGGTTTGAACATTCTCACCATTACACAGGAAAAGTCACCCATGCTCGTTGAAGAATCAGTAGAAGTCAACATAGGCACAAAAGAGAATCCTCGATTGGTTTATTTTGCAGCGTCATTGACCACAAAAGAGCAGCTAGAATTCCACAACTTATTTACATAGAGACAGATAAATTTTGGATCTCAGTTGTGTTTATGGTTTGTCCTTGATGATAAAATCTCCTTCAGTTGGTTTCCTTGTTAGGATGGTTCTTTTTTCATATCACAGGTATTGGTTGTTTCTCATTCGGGCTTACACATATTGGCAAAAGTATGGCAGGGTCTCCCCGATCCACTTTGAAATGTCTGTGTTTCCTATCGGCAAGACATTTCTTATGTCATGTCAATTGAATTTAACATACAGGCTGCTTTCGGCATAACAATCCTATTGTCTTGCCAACAGTGGAAAGATCTATTGGCATGAGTTGTGTTCACCGCTAGGAGGTCTTACTGAATGAGTCGTGTCTCACCGACTAACTCATAAGGTGGTTCATCGGTGTAAGAAATCCCTATCGGCATGTTGTTTCATCGAGCGTTTTGTATCTTGGTGACCGACACAAGAAAGATTATTTTGGCAAGACTTGTCTTTTATTTCAGCGACTGAAAGTGATTTGTATCGGCATCTGTTATTCCATCGGTATGTGGTCTCAGCGATATTGGTATGTCACACCGATCAAAGATTTAATGGAAACTCATCAGCAAGAGCTTAAGGATTCGACCTGAGGTTATAACGAATATGCAATGTCACACCGACTGGTGGTGGATGGATGTGTATCAAAAAGAGTTTTGTTTCGGTGGAATGTCATAGCGAACTCTTTGGTCTTGCTGACTAAGTCTTATGAAGTGTTTTCAGCGAGAGATTGGTATTGTCTTAACAAATTAGTGAATAATTTTTTTTTTGGTATGACAAAGTATTCTCCGAGAGGTCTCCCCAAAGGTTGTAGGTTACAACGACACATAAGAGTTGAAAAGTCTTTTCAGTGAGAATCTTTCATCGAAGAGAGGTCATGGTGAGGATGGTGTGTCATGTCGACAAAGTCATATGAATGACTTTCAGTATAACGAATTTGATCTATAGGATGTCTCTCCGATATCAAAAGCTATAGCGATTGTAAATGAAGCAAAAAGGGCACCTCGGTGAGAAGTTTCCTTATGTCTCAGCGAATGCATAATATACTAAGGAAGCCCGTCGATGAGACATGATGTATTTGTTATGTCTTCTCCCCGACTCTGATGTTTCATAGTGAAAGTGAATTGAACCAAGGGGATGACTAACAATTGAATTAGGGTTGAATGTCTGGCGTTAAAGTTTCCTTTGACATACTGTCACATCGATTGAAGAGAAGGTTACTTATGGAAAAATTGGTGATTATTCTTTTTGACTGGGTATGAAACCCTAGCCTGGCCGCCATCATGAGAAAGCTTCATAAACTGTTCTTTACTATTGTTGCTGGCTGTAAGGGCATTGTCAGGATGAAATTCATTTTTGGTTCAGAAATGAATCGTATGGCTGCTATGTTTGTTGCGCCTCTCTGGCTGGATGCTCGACAGTGGTTGATGGAGCCATGGGAGTTACAAATTTGTCTGGTATTTTTATTTATGCGTTTCATGCTGCACATACTGGTTTATAATCACCATTTTTCTTTAATTGCTCTCTGCATCTCTGTTACTAGTATGACAAATGATGCCCTGACTAAGTATTGTCATTCATGCATTAGAGGTTATGATTTTCTGTGGTGGACAGTTGTGCTTTTTATGCAGTAAAATGAACTCATACATTATAGATTTGTTGAGAATGGCTCTTAGCTAGGTTGGCTATTTTTCCGTTACTCCTAAAGACAGTTACCTATCTAGCAGATGTATATATAGAAGCAGAAAACTCTTTTCTACTGCTGTTGTTGTAATTCTGAGATTATCTTTCTTTGGTTGTATGAAAATATATGGATAAAACTCTGCAATAAAATCTGAATAACAAGATGCAAAGATTGTAAATTTCTTCTCTATGTAGTATTTTAGGGATTCAATTATTGAATCTTTAAGGTATTCTGTAGACGAGAAAACAGAGAAATATGTGCTTAACTGAAAATAGAGAAATCCTCTAAGTTATTATTATTGTTCAAAACATAATTTTAGGGGTTGGTACTCCTTGAGATAGATATCTCTAAACGAGGGGTTGGTGCTCCTTGAGTGGGTGCTCAAAAATCAGCCTATAAGGCATTGTGAACAGTTGATTAAAAGATTAAGCCTGGAAGGAATTTAGGGAGTGGTTTTTATACCCAAGGAGGGTTTTCCACTAAGAAAATTTTGTGTCACTTTGTTCTTCTGTGTTCTCACTGCTTTACTGTGTTGCTGTTGTTGTTTCAGTACACTGTTGGGATTATTATTTTTCTCAATTATGTTTATGAATGATTACATTCAACTCATGAATGCATTAATCAAAATAACATTGAGATCAAATCTATGCTATGTTTTTGAATTTTTGAAATTTGTCAAATCTGTTAAGACACTGAATCACCCCCCCCTCTCAGTGTCATTTTAACTCCAACAAACTTGACTTAATGTTGAGATCCTCACCAAATCCATTGAATTCCTTTCCACCAAAGAATATGACAAAAGAGGAATGGTTTAAACATTACTATTGGGAATCACTTGATCCTACCTCTTGGCAACTTGATACATCTATTTCAGATACCCAAACCTTGGCATTAGGCCCACCTCTCAATCCACCTAGACCTAAACCAAAGAGCAAAGAGGACTTAATACAAGACCTTTGTGACCATATGAACAATTTAGTCCTTACCTTAACTCCATTAAACTTTGCTAACTCTGACAATGACATGCCCTTAGTTTATCCCCAACTCATTGATTGGGACCAACAAGACACACTTGTCTTGGGCATTTTTGAGAACGAATGGCTACTCATCGAAGTTCCCCGGACTGCTGAGAAGGGCACCCCTGTAAGGATCAAAATGATGGCCTTTACCACGAATTACGCGCCATGGATTCTGGGAACTCTATCTAACCTCCTGTTCTCACAAAATGAGAAAAAAGAACAAACAAAGATAGTGATGACTCAGCCCCTGCAGTGAAACCGCGCCAAACCTCTAGACAATGAAAAGAAAACAGCGAGGCATCCCATGGAAAACCCCTTTGAGGGCACCTATGATGGAGGTTTGAATGATCACCACGCACAGAAAAGTCACCCATGCTCGCTGGAAGAACTGGGTGAGGAAGTCAACATAGGCACAAAAGAGAATCCTCGACTAGTTTATTTTGCAACGTCATTGACCACAAAAGAGCAGCTAGAATTCCACAACTTATTTACACAGAGATAGATAAATTTTTCTTGGTCATATGTAGACATGCCTGGGTTGGATCTTGAACTTGTTCTACATCACTTTCCCTTACAACTAGGTGTCAAACCAGTTATACAAAAATTGAGGAAAATGCACTCAGATTGCTTTACTAGTCAAGGAAGAACTCAAGAAATTGTTAGACGTTGGTTTCATTAGATCAATCGACTATGCAGATTGGATTTCCAATCTTGTACCATTCACTAAACCAATAGGGGGCAACCTACATCTACACCACTTTATAACAACAAGGCCTCTATGATGACTTCTTGTCACTAACATAGACGCATAGTGGCATATGACAACATGGCACGAAAGATGTTGTCCGGGTTGTATTTTGATTTCTGTGTAGCAAGCAATTAGATCAAAATTGTAATCAAGATCTCAACTTAAGATAACCTCAATTTCAACCAACGTAATATAATGCTAGCGTCTCTTAATTCAAGAACGTACTGAGCAACTCTATCAATGTGCTATGACCACCACTTTCATGATCCGTACATACTCTATGGAGGATTGCGTCGCATGACCTTATCAAGAAATCCGACAAGGGTATAATACTGCGTTTTAGACAAGATATTTCCAGCTGCCAGAGAAGTATAAAAGGAGATCAATCCTAAAGAAATGCGCTTTGGAGTAAAGTCAAGAAAGCTTTTTAGGGCTATAATTACTCTCAAACGAGGCTTTGAAGTGGATCTGACCAAGGTAAAAGAAATCATAGACATTCCTCCACCAACTAATCTTAGTCAGCTAAGGACATTACAGGGGAGACTGCAATCCATCAGAAGATTCATAGTGCAGTTAGTAGATAAGACACATTCCTTTCAACATTTACTTAGAAAATTCCTTGTACGTGGATGTAGCTTAGGTGGAGAGGCTTTTCAACTCATTAAAGCAACATTCCACTCACACCACCAAATTTTAATGCCAATGATCTACTCATCAGATTCTTTATATTACAACAACCCATTCATCACTCAGAGTATTGCTTGCACAGAATGACAATACAGGTCATGAAAGGGTAGTATACTATATCAGTAGGACTTTGGTGGGTTATGAGCTCAACTATAGTACCATTGAACTTTCCTATCTTTTGGTAGTATTTGTTACTAAAAAACTAAGGCACTATATGCTAAACCATCAAACAATGCTGATTTCCAAAATAGATCCTTTGAAATATCTTCTAAGCAAAGCAGCATTAACAGGGCGACTGGCCAAATGGGTTATGATACTTAGTGAGTATGATATCCAATATGTAGAAAGAAAGGCTATTAAAGAACAGGTCATTTTTGATCAGTTAGCCGATGCACCAATCTAAGAAAATCACCCATTAGTTGCAGACTTTCCTAATGAATTTATATTCACAATTGATACAAACACCACATGGAAATTGTATTTTGATGGCTCACATACAAATCATGGCTCAGGGGCTGGTATATTGTTTATCACACCACAGGGTGATTCCATCCTTAAGTCATTTAGGATTGCATTCCCATGTACTAAAAACATAGCAAAGTATGAGGCTCTAGTGATAGGGTTACGCATGGCAGTCAAGTGGAAAATTAAGAACCTACAGGTATATAGTGATTCTCAACTAGTAATCAGACAGGTAAATGATGATTATGAGACTAAGGATGAGAAGCTTGCCCCATACAAACGCATGGCTGATAGCTTTAAAGAGTACTTTTACAAGGTTGAATTTCATTAGATGCCTCATGTTCTAAACAGGGCAGCAGACGCTATGGCTACTATTGCATCACTTCTAGATATTCCTAGCAACGTGCCTAAGTTTGAGTTCTTTGTAGAATAGCTTTTGGTCCTAGCCTACGATATCCCAGATTTTGAGATGGTATGTGACATTGTTGGTCCTAATTCCCCATAATACAAAGAAATCTATGACTACCTCCATGCCAAAATCATATCCCCTAGTCTTTCAAATAACCAACATAGGACATTCCTCTGCAAGTCAGCCAAATACACCATCGTTGGAGACACCCTATATAGACGTTCCTTAGATAATACCCTACTGAGATGTCTTGATTCCAATGAAGCACAAGAAACCTTGCATGGGGTGCATAAGGGTATATGTGGTTCCCATTCTAGCCATCCTACCTTAGCTAAAAAGATTATGAGACTAGGTTATTATTGGCCTACTATGGAAAAGGACTCATATGTCTTTGTAAAGAAATGTTGCCAATGCGAAGTTCATGGAGACTTGATACATGCACCAGCATAGGATCTCTATCCTATAACGTCGCCATGTCCCTTCACCCAATGGAGACTCGACCTCATAGGTAAGATCCATCCCACATCATCCAATGGCCACAAGTTCATCATCACAGCCACTGAGTATTTTACGAAGTGGATTGAGGCTATTCCCATGACATACATTACTAGTACACAGATCTCTAAGTTTATCCTGAACTATATCATCTGTTGGTATGGTGTCCTTCAGTCCATAATCACAGATAATGGTCGCCCATTCAATAACCAAGAATTCCGCTATCTTTGTGATGAATTTCATATTCAACATCAATTTTCCACTCCATACTACCCACAAGGTAATGGCCAAGCAGAGGCATCTAACAAAACTATTATTAGAATCCTCAAGAAGACTGTCAATGATGTTGGCCATGATTGGCATTTACAGCTTAATCCTGCCTTATGGGCTTATCACACAAGTATTCAACTCCCACTAGCGCCACTCCATATTCACTAGTATTTGGTTCTAAAGCCATTCTTCCTATTGAGGTCGAGATTCCTTCCCTGAGGGTATCCTTGAAAGGGCACATTGATGATGAAGAGTATCGGATATCAAGACTACATGAACTAGAATTCCTAGATAAGCAAAGATAGAAGGCACTAGACCATCTCCAAGCATATCAAAATTTCCTTCGTCATAGCTATAATAGGAAGGTCTTGAATAAAAACTTTGACATTGGTGACTTGGTTTTAATGGAGAACCCAAAGAATCAAGCAGAAAGAGAGAAACCAGGAAATTTTGAACCAAACTGGTTAGGACCTTATATTATTATAGAAGCCTTTGGATTAGGATCCTATCAACTTTCTACTCCTAAAGGGGAACCACTTTCCTTGCCAATCAATATTCTTCATCTCAAGAAGTTCTACACATAGCTTCTGAATGCCTTGTCTTAATTAGCAAAAATACAAAAAAATCAAAAAATAAAAAAATAAAAAAAAATCGTTACCAAGGTGAAAACCTGGCAAATAGGCATCTTGGTAACATCAAAAAAATTATAAAATCCATAAAATAGTAAAGAGAAATAATTCATCCAATAGTGAAAACCACTTCGGTGGCGCTTTGGATAAGTACCATGGTGAAAACCTGGAAAGTAGGGGCCATGTGTAGTTGACTATGCTCCTTTGTCTACTATCATTCTAATCTAATATCCTTGTATATAGTCCACTTCCCTGTACATATCCCTTATCCTGGTATATGCTGTTTGTCCCTGTACATATCACTTATCTTTCCCATCCATCGCTTGTACATGCCATTCATAATAAGTGGTAGTCTTTCCCATAACCTGGAACGATTGACATTGAGTGCATTTCATATCCCCCATTTTATCCTATTCATAATCAATTGGTCTTATATACTCTACTGGGGAAAACACTTGACATGCGTCATATTGGTGCTTACATTGGCTGTGTTGAAGACGTAGAACCATAGAAAAATCCAAAAACATCACAAAATGACCTGAGAAAACACAAAAACATCAAAAAACTTCGAAAGGACAAAAAAATCAAAACATGTTGAAAACCCAAAAATAGAGTCAGAGTCAGTTGCACTTGTCAGTCTTTGTCATTTGTCGAACTACATTGCCTTTGCGACTAGACATAGGCAGGGCCATCTGCCGAAGTGCCCCTGAGGCATTAGGTTAGTCTTTTTAGGATTTTCTGTATAAAATCATGACTCAATCCATATGTCTATATGACAAGGTCATTGGTTGTGTCGAACTACGAGGTCTCTACATGTATAATGTAGGCAAGGCCATCAATTGATGAGCCCCCGAGGCCGCATTAGGTTAGTCCATTAGGGTTCGTCACATTCACTATCACACACATCTTCTATTTTTATTTAGTCTTGTCAGTCAAAGTCAAGTCAAACTACGAGGTCTTTGCGTGTATAATGTAGGCAAGGCCATCAATCAATGAGCCCCCGAGGCTGCACTAGGTCAGTCCTTTAGGGTTTGTTGTCATAAGCCAATCGGGCTAACATATCATTTGCATCTATGTATCAATTCGTATAGCTAGTTTTGAAGCCGGGCTCAAGTAAATTGCTAAAATAATAATTGCTGATTCAACCCCACCTTTTCCAAACAATCAACTGTCTCTAATTCAGATGAGTCCTTCTTGAATACTGATTTCAGCAAAAAAATCTATCTTATACAAGATGAGTCCTTCCTGCATATTGACATTGTCAAACAGTCAACATAGCCTTACACAGGTTATCACATCAATGACACCTGACTCGACATCTTATATGATACATGTCTTTTTGAAACTAGGCTTTGTCATTCCTTATACAGATAGTCATAACATCAAAACCAGACTCACAGTCTTATCTGGTATGTGTATCTCCTGAAATCAGGCTCTATAAATCAATCCTTTTATCAATCACAACAAATCAAACAAACAAATCAAGTTTTGGAAAATATTTTACTGGCTTTTTGACTTTATGGCTTGTTTATCTTATCATTTCACTTGACTTTATGATGGGAATCTTGTTACTAGCTTTCTCAAGGATGTCCCATGAAGGATTTAGAGAAGCAACGATGTATCATAATTCTATTTTCTTTGACTACTGTCTATCAACTGTCTTTTAAATTTGATTTTGAGTCATGTTATTTAGGTTTCCTCGGCGTGATGTCCCATGAAGGATTTAGGAGGAGCCGTATGGACGCCTCCTTTCATGACCCATCTTTTATTTGTTTGTTGTCTGTGGTTAGTCCTGACAAAAATACTAGGGCCATTGTGCCCCTAATATGAGTTAACGACAATCCTTGTCTATGGCTATCTATTGCTAGCAAGTGGATGACCTTGCACACCTTGATTTGGCAATTGCTATCATGGTGTTCTTTTCCATCAGGCTATCCCACCTAATGATGATAAAGTGTAACACCTTTTTGATACAAATAAATAACAAAAGATTATAATACTAACATCCATCCTACTCCTTTTATTATTTTCAATCTTTATTCTATGACTCAATGATTTCTTCTTTTCTTGCATTATACGGAGTCCTTTAATACAAAATATAAATCATCCTACATATACATTAATGTTAGAAACAACATTTCAAAATCATACATCATCAATCATACATACATCTTACATTTGAAATATACAAACATATAGGAATTTATCATATCTAGGACATCATGGCATAATAGACATTCATCATCATACAATACATATCATAAGCATTAAATGTACATAAAAAACGTAAATACATGCATCACATTACATCTATATAGCATCACATGTAGAAAAAATTGTACATATAACATCATATTGCATCTCATAACTATAAAATGCATCCATCATCACATAGAATCAACATCACATCATAGGTTACATAAACACATCATAAAGTAGATATGATCATCCATCACATAGGCATATCATATAAACATAACATGTATAAATAAATGACTACACAATCAATAAATAGAACTGCATATCATGAGAATCGCCACCAAAATCATATATATATATATATATATATATATATATATATATATATATCACTCAATAGTGTCACATCACAATGTCATAATGTATCAATAAATATGGAAGCCTGCAAGCTATATAATCATAATACAATGTCTCAATACATATCAAGAAATGTCTCTATCCTGAACTGCCACTGCTATCATGACTAGAGTGTGCAGATGACTGATGTCGAGATCCTAATGACCTGTGACTTGAATGTGGCCTATCGTATGGACCAGATTTGTGTGGCTACTAAACACCCTCTGTGCTAACTATCCTAGTTTGGGTCCTAGTCTGAGACCTCTCACTACGTGCCTGTGAAAAACTCAGGGCCCATCTATTTGGAGGAACTGCTACCTCATACAAATCTTGGTAATAAGTGGCCCTCTCCTTGGCTCTAACTAACTCTAGCAAATGTAGTTGTTGTCCCAGTACATAGAGCTCTAATCTCTGTAAATCTCTGCTTGGTCTCCTACCTCCGACCTATGGCCTGATCTCTGTCCATGAAGGCTCTATCCCTCTCCATCCATAACACATCTTGCTTAGACATCAAGACCCTCATCTGCTCCTCCAAAGATGCAACCTGGGCATGAAGTGTAGCAGTGTCAGGATCAACTGCCCCTGTGTCAACCTGTCTCACCCTCTCCACACCATCATCCTCATCCTCTAACTCCTCCAAAATCCTATCTTGAATCTCTCGCTCCTGATCATCATCCTCCTCATCATCATCCTGATAGGCACAAAGTAAGCCAAGGGAATCAATCTCTACCTCCTCTGCATGAACCTCTGGAATGGCCTCCTCTGTGGAATGCTCCTCATATATGCCAATCTCAACATGCACCTCCTCCCCACCTTTGCTAATATCTGGCATGTGCACATCCTCCTCCTCCCGTCCCTCCTCATGGATAGGTGATAACGGTGGCCCTCGTCCCCTCTATCCACACCTCCCTCTCCCACCACCTCACTGACCACCTCCACCACCATCTCCATCATCGCCATGACCACCTCCACCTCTCCGAACTCTGCCTCTACCACACCTGCCACACGGTCTTGTCCCTTGCTGCCCTATCAGTGTATCCTAATTTGGGTTTGTAAGGGGTATCAGCCTGTGAATGGCCCACCACTAATCATAAGCCTCTGTAGTACCTGGATCAGCCACACCATCTCTCCATCCCCATTGAACTACCTGCAATGCATCAATATTTGCCTTGGCAATGGCCACTGGAATCTCTAGACCCCACAGGGGGATCTATCGCGAGGACCTCGCAAACTCTACCCATCCTCTAGGCACACCCTACACCTCTCTAAACTATCGTAGCACACAATCTAGAAAATGTCTCTATAATATGAACATGTGAAACAGTCTTCCCAATTAGGTACTGTGTCTAGCGGCAATATGGAAAATGATCATCCTCATCTGACCACTTTGGACATCCCAAGTACGGTCTCCATGTAAATTGTACCATGGTATTAATAGCATGTTTTAAATACATGGTATCTCCCATATGGTGTTGAGTATTAGCCCCCACATAATGGAAGGCATATGGTGCTCCATGTTGCACATCAACTATGACTAGTGGACAAAAGATGGTAATGTGTTCCCATGCCCATACCATCAAGAGCGTGGTACCACAACTCATAGACTATGCCTCTTGATAGGCTATATCATACAAATGAAAATATAACATGCCAAGAAGATAGGGACCCCAAGCATACACCTCCCGTTGCTCTAACATACCAACTAGCATCTCTCCCCATCCCATAGGAAAACCATGACCTCGACGATCAGGGAGGACTATACCACCTATCAGTGTACACAATAGATAGTCTAATTGTCTATATCTCTGTGCTAGTACGCACCACCTAATCTCATATTGGTCAATTCCTAACTATCTGATATCAGTGTGAGGGTAGTATCTACACATCTCAATGAAACCCCTCTGGGTATCATATATCACCCTGGTGCCCCTAATAGGAAGTCTCAAAATCCTATAAACATCCTCCAATGTAACTGTTGCCTCTCCTATAGGCAAGTGAAATGAGGAAGTATCTGAGTGCCACCACTCACATAATGCTATCAGTAGCCCCTAATTTTCCCGAATGATGGGCATATCCGTCACATGGAGGAGACCAAAATTCCACAAAAATTATTTCTTTGCACTCCACAAACTGTTCTGGAAGTGAAAAGTTGATGGTCTCGACTCTCACATATACACAGTGTCCAAAATAACCTGCAATGGCATTATACATGCCTCATGTCAGAATCAATCACCTATCCTAATGCAAAGTGACAAAATAAAATCATAGTCAAATACGTCATTATTTTGCAATTGCGTCACAAGAAACCCAATGCATCATTTTATTTTTCAAATGCGTCATTTTAAATAACAAATGGGTTGCAAAATCAAATGCAACTCATGGACACCCCGCAAATGAATATTCATAGTAAATGCAAATGCGATACAATAATTTCAAATGTGTTAAACAAAAAAACAAATGTGTTTATTCAAATCACATATGCGTCATTATTTATCATATGCTTTGTAACAAAAAACATATGCGTTGAACTATCGAAAACTATGCCAAACCATAGACGTCAAATTACATATGTGTTGAACCACATACAAATGTGTCGATTACACATTCACATGCGACTTTTCAACAAAATGACGCATCCCAAAAAATGAAATTAAATGTATAAAAAAGTGCAAAAATCAAAAATTCAAAAGTTGAGAATGAAATACATACTAGGGGGCCCGCATCAACTAGCCACCTGAAGGTCTAGATCGCATACGAATGATGATGGGTGTGCAGAACAGGAGACATCCTCACAGAGGGTGCAGAGCAAAAATCTCAAATTTTGAAGCTATGTGGGTGAAAATGAATGGGTTTTTACCCCATTTTCTATTTAAACCTAGGGGTTTGGTGGCATTTCTTTTTATTGGACGTGTCAACTTCCAACTTCAATCAACCCGTACCCGTCATTAAAACTTCCAACTTTAATTCCGTCAACTCCACTGCATTTCTGGCTATCCAATGGACTAATCAGGACTATTTCCAAATTATTTTTGATTTTTTTTCAAAAAAATTGCCAATTTCCTTTCAATTTAGGGGCATACCTTACCTCGCTTTTATTAATCAAAAGTAGCTTACTAGGGCATATTTTTTTTGATTGATTTTCTTTGACACAATGTCGAAATAACATTGTATCAAAGAGGGGCAAATGTAGATACCGAAATCTAGTTTAAGCCTGCGACTTCAATATTCTTCATAATTCGTATTCTTCATGGTCATGATTAAATAATATCAATTATTTAATTATTATGTAAAGTCTTCATTTTTTATTAATTAAATAAATCTAATTATTTGATTAATTTACCTTAATATTTATTCTTCTATTAATTAAATAATCTTAATTATTTAATTAATTCACACTTTTCTTTATTCTATTTGATTAATTAAATAAACACTTTTTATTTAATTATTTTACTAATTAACCTTATCCTTCTTCTTCAATTAAATAAATTCTTATTTAATTTACCTCTATCATATTTCAACTATAATTAAATAAATACTTTTATTTATTTAATTATTCTTAAAATATCAAATCTTGAATTAAATGAATTATTTAATTCATAGATTCTATTTTAACACATTCCTCTATATTTGGATAATTGTGTGAGTTATCTAAGTATTCACTTTGACTTGACTCGATATCTATTTAAATCACTCAGTTAACTCAGGATTTAATGTCTAAGTGGCTTTCTCAAGTAATCTCTTCGTCATATTATTTGGTCATCCAGTTATAACTTAATTGTGTGTACATACGTATTAATTAAATATTCCTATTTAATTAATGAAATCTTGTGCATGCATTTGAACAGAGAGTTGCTTTAATCCATCTTTATCTTTGTCATGCAAAGACTATTCTTCTATTTTAGAATACCAAAGTTGAAGATTAAATCATTTATTTAATCTTTATTTCTATTTCTAATTTGTATCACTCATGTCACTACTAACAGTTATCAAAATGCATGTCTAATCTTTTGATCTCAACCATCCGTTGATCTTTCAATCTTGGCATGTCATTCAAATGATCAATTTTCTATAAATTGATCTGTCTTTCATCATTCCAATCTCTCTCAAAATCATATGACTTTTGGAGCAATTATCTTGAATCTTCGATGTTTTACTAAATCACTATCATAGGCTATACTTGCATAAGAGAAATATGTGGGCAATTATACTACAACGGAAAAATGGAGAAGGGAAATCAAGGTTATACATGGAATTACGTAGATATTGGGTGAGATTGTTTAGTTTATTTACGTTTGAGCTTTCCTTTGTTCTCTGTTGTTTAACTTAGATTGCATTTATAATTTAGATCACATTGTTGTGTGTTTTTTAACCTTTCTTCTATATTTTATAGGCGTTACAGTGAGAATGGTAATGTTGACAATCCTAATGCACATACTTGTTCTTCTTCCAATACCTCTCCTACTAGTGACAATGGTATTGAGATGCACGAAGTTACAAGCTTTGAAAGTAGTGATTGTCCATATCCTTATTCCCCTTTGGATGAACTTACACAAGAAGAGTATGAAATCATAAATACATTCCTAAATGTCACCTTACCAAGTCTCCATGGTCATGATATTCCATCTTGTTCATCTCCTAATATCCCTCCCTAATGTAAAGAGGATAGGTTGGTATTAGACAACGTCCCTATTAACAATCATGACACCCTTGATCCTCCCTTCCCTAATGTCCCTATCCTATGGGAGGATCTATTTGACAACCATAGTGGTTCTTCTCTTAATACCTCCTCCACTTGTGATGCAGCTTCATTCCAAACCTCAAGCCTAAATGAACATATTACAAGCTCTCCTTGTAGGGTAGATAATATGGAACAAGAGAATGAGACCTTAATGGTATTGGACACTCACCTAGCACTCTCTCCTCCTTGTTCCCCTCTTCATCATCCCATCATTGATCATTCCCCTATTGGCAATGAAGTTATTTTAGATGGACCAAGCCCTACTTGTCAAGAATATGTGGCTTGTTGTTCTTCTTCAAACTATCCTCCTAGGGAGAATATCATGGCATTGGATTATGATACTTCTTATTTCCCTACTCATTTGATTCTTGATTTCCCTTACATTGAGATACATCAAAGCAGGCCTACTGAGGATATGGATGCACAAGTTTCCATTGGATCCGCTTTAATCAATGAACCTCATACATATCCTATAGGACATCTTGATAATTCCCTCATTCTTCACCACCCTTCATTCAACCTCAATAATCTCTCATCATCCTTACAAACTAATCATCTTGAATATCATCCTTCTCAAAATGTTCAAAATTTCATCTCGTACAACACTTATGATTTGAATTCGTTAGATTTTGTATCCTTTTATAGTGAAGATGACAAACTCTCACAATCTATTGAGTCTTGTGTAGGTATGACATCTAAGCAGGATGTATCTTTGACCCCAATAACACAACCACCTTATCCTCTTGATCAAGAAGGTATCTTGACAAGACTTCTCCATGATAACTTGATCACCCTCCCTCCTTGAACTCAAAATAAATGCTATTCCAAGACTTCATACCGTGCCTATCGTAGAGTTCCTAGTCACTCCACTAATGAATGTCATGCTTTGAGTCATAAAATACAACATTTTTAGGAGTTTGGTATGCTTCCCTATGGGGGCATCTAATCCCTTTAATTGCTATTACTTTTCAATCTAGCATACATTTCCTCAAACCTTTCGGCTCACCTTTTTCCTGCACTTAATGGGGGAAAGTTGTTTTGTAGCCTTGTCCTCATATTTCACTTGTCGTTGTCTTCTTTGGCTAGTCATTAAATTTTCATGAATACATATAAAAAAAAAGCTTGGGATGTGGATGAAATGTCTTACGTTGGCTCACATATGACATAATTTTGTCTTTCATGACGTAGCTTATCAAAAACATATGACTTGGCATAGGGATTTTCATGTAAGCTCTCATGTTTTCCTCTTTCTTTTCTTCTACTTTAAAGAAATTTCTCATAGCAATGGTGTTAGCAACCACTTTAAAGTGGGGGCATACATCACCACTCACATTTCATTGTGTGATTTTCATTTTTTTTTCCTGTAATTCCTCTCTTGGAAGCGTTAGATACAATGTTTCAGCATTAGGTACAATGTTTCCCATGATGATATTATCCTCTCTTGGAGAAATTGAACATGATGTTCCCTAAGATGAGACAATTGCATGAATCAAACAAAATCCCTTTGAATATCTTTCCTTTATATTCCTTTTCATTTTCTTTACATTTTCAAATTTTACATTTTCTTTGCATTTTTGCAACCTTGCATAACATAGCTTGCATGACTATGGTACTTTTTCTTTTTAGCATTTGTCTTTTCATGGTGCCCTATTAAGGTTATCAAATTGGTATAGCTTTGGCATGGTTGAGTGGGAAGCCCAACTAGCAGCATGACTTTTCCCCATAGTCACTTTTGTGTTTTGTGAGTGCATACCAACTAGCGTATGTTTCTCCCCCTTTTCTTTTTCTTTTTATTTCTTTTTGGGCCTTCTCACCTCGTGGAAAACTAGTTTTTTGGCCCCAAAGTGAGTACATATTTTTCATCTTATCTCTCTTTCTATCTTACCTTTGTATGAGTTTGTATCTTGGGGGTTGGGCGTACATGTGGATCTCTCTTGACTGTCTACTTCAGTGTGAGGAAGCAAGTTCATCCTCTCACTAAAGTGGGGGCTAAATGTGTTGTAGAAAAATGGACCCTTTGCTTGATATGGATTATTTCATGATTAAATTGACTAAAAAAAAGGTCCCAATCTAGTGTTGTGAGACATTTTATGCATCCACACTAGGTCTTGGACCCTTTCAAATCAAATAAAACACATTTAGCAATGTCTTGTGAAGGTGTTGTGAAGTGTTGTAACACATTTCTACACTCTTCTAGACTCTATTTATTATAATTCATATAAATATTCCTTTTTATTCATCATTAAGTCCTATTTTGAAGTGTTGTAAAGTCTTATAACAAACTTTCACACTCTCCTAGGAACATCTCCTTATTTACACCTTTCTTATGACTTATTTGACCCCTTTATGTCCTCACATCTCTTAATCAAGTGTATCTTTGAATGTAAACCTGACAAAAAATATTAAATTCAAGTTAAATCCTGACACCCACTTTTGAGTCCAAGGTGGAACCCATTCACCATGGGTGGTGAATGAGTCCTTCTTCGCTCTAATTTCAAAATATTTAAATTCTTTTTCGGGTTTTTATTTAAAAATCACTTGATGTCAACCTGTGATGAGGTATGAACAGATAGTAAGGCAAAATATAATATAAATAAGTGTTTTTTCCTTCATTATCAGGATCATCATCTCCCATCTTCTATCATGTTTCATCTTCTTATCATTCATCAACCTTCTATCAAGCAACTTAGGTTTCAAGGCATTAAGAGATCAATTTTTAGACTTTCAAGGGAAAATTCTACATGTTATGTTGCATGATTTCAGGATCAAATCATCATGACAAGGTAATCTATTCCATTGTTGCATGTTTCATTCACTTATTACATCATTTTGGTTTAATTGCCTAAACAGGGTTTGACCAAGGAAAACCCCCATGCCTTAACAATCAACATTTCTTCTCTTCTTCTTATGTGTTTGTAGATTTAGGTCCTTTGGAAGCTTGAGAATCATTGGAGATCAAGTTAAAAATTCATTCAAGTCTTCTTCTCATCATTCAAGTCAAATCATCAACAAGAAGTCACTTTCAAACCTAGATCTAATAGTTTTAGAAGCTGAGACCTGTAGGATGCAAAATTGTAGATCTAACTCCACAAAATCTTCCTCTAATTTTCCAAATTTTTGTAGGTGGACTGTTTCACCACCCATGCTGAATGAGTCCCACCTATAGGCCTGAAAGTTGATTTTCTGATATTTCAGCTCTCGACAGTGAGAAACAGGTTTCTAGAAGATTTCACTAGTAGTAGGACTGATTCGCCATGCATGGTGAATGATTGCTAGTGGCCATTAACAAAAGTTTCTAAAACATTCCAAAATATTCCAGTGACATCATTTTTCCTCCAGGTGCACTCTAATTTTATCCATCCCTTTCTGTTCTACATATTTCATCCATTTAGTTCTTTTTAGCAATGCACAATGTGTTTTCAAACATTTCATACTTCATTCATTTTGCATGTCTAATCATTCAATTGTTTAGCTTAGTTTCACTTAGATCATTCCATTTGGCTAATACAACATCACACACATCCTACTTTGAATTAACTAGTTAGGATTTTTGGATCTAATGTCTCTCCTTTTGGGTGAAAAACCCTATAAGAGTTAGAGAGTCCATTGGGTCCAAAAATCTACAGTTCATTTTGGTGAACCTGAAACATAGCTTAAATTGCACTTTTACATTCACTTTAGTTCATTCTAATTAGTCAATTGCATTTATTCAAGTTCATTTACATCATATTATATAGCATACATCCTAATTTGAATGTTACATAAGCATTTTGGGACCTAGATCTCTCTCCTTTTAGGTGAAAAACCCTAGAAATGTAAGAGTAAGCATCTCCCCTTAGGTTCCAAAAATCTACGGTTCACATCCAACCCGAACCCATCCCCTCTTATTTACCATCCCCCTTCCTTGGACAAGGGAGACCAAGACTTTAGCCAAAACTCCCCATCCCAAATCCCCATCTCCACATCCTTTTCAAGCTCCTCATCCTCATCATCCATTTACCAATCCATGAAAAATTCCACCTCTTATTCCACTTGTTCATCTCCCACATCCTTACAATCCACATCACCCCAATCTTACCAATCAAATTCATCTCATGTCCCTCATAATGGTTGGATCCAAGGACTACTTTCAAATGTGCTTAATTCCCCATGAAAAAAACAAAATTTTGCAATCTCCCCATGTCATGCAGACACCTTCATCACCTCCACATCAAGATAAATCTCATTCCCCTAAGTCTCACGAATCCTCTACTACTCCATCCATTTAAGTTGAAGCATCTTTCCAACCTTCCTCCCCCATCACACCATCTGCATAAATGAATCATGTCCATCTCCTAATCCAAACCATGCTAACATGGATTCCAATCCATATAAATATCAAGGAACCCCTTCCATCCCATGATCTCATTAATAATAAAGAACAACATATCTCTCCCATCACATCTAATGATACTTTTCAATCTCAAGATCCAAATACCCCTTCCACTCCATTTCATTAACCCTCTCTAAATCAAGATCAAAGTACATCCTCCACCCCATCTAATTATCCTCTCCCCTTACATAATCAAAACACCCTTCCCACTTCATGTCATGATCCCCCACCATCTCATAACCAAGAGAACACTATACCTTCTAACCCATCCCATGATCCTGTTGGCAAAACAAGGATAGACAACTGAGAGGGGGGTGAATCAGTTGTCATGAAGTACTTAAAATTTTAAAACTTAACTTTACCTCAGGTTTGATAAAAGAACAATAAACCATAAACAATCAACACAATAGAAGCACAGAGAACACCATGATTTTTTACGTGAAAACCCTATTAGGGGAAAAACCACAGTGGATGTTAGTCCACAATATTATACCCTGTTAAAAGTATAATGAAAAATAATGGGAATGCACATGCATTGAAGCACACTACCTAGAGCTCACTACTCAAATACAAGAGGGCTCATTTCCCAAGAATAAAATCAATTCAGATTAGATCCATAGGGTATGAACTAATCAAATAGATTTTGTAAAAGCTTGATTATAGTTCCAATTAAGCATAGAAATACTAGTTCAAACTTCGCTCAAACTTCTCCACACTCTGCTCTGCAATCGAATGAATATATCACTATTCACACACTTGCACTTTCTATGGCTCTTCCTCACTCCACACTCACACTAACTTCGCACAAAAAACCACTCTTATATATCCACAACATGGATTTACATCAACAACTTTGTCGACCAAAATATAAAACATATTTACAATGTCAGCCCCAAATTTACAAATAATTTTTTAATGTGAATCAAACATCATTGGCTAATATTATGATGCGACCCAAAATAATATCCTCGAGCATGCCAAACCTTCAAATTTAAATCTCCAAGGATCCACAACACATTACAACCATCATGTCGGCCAAGAACATGAAAACCTGAACACACACGAGAAAAATATTTGACCACAAGCACACCATTCAACACAGACATACAACAAGGATAGAGAATGATCTAGAAGCATCCACAAGCAATAATAACTAACAAAGAGGAATTCACAACAACTGAGATTACCAAAATTACATAAAATTCAATCAAGAACCCTGACAGAAACCACAAAATATTGTCAGAACACAAATGTCCATAACACGATCAAATCTTCACACAGACCTCTGAAACTTATAGTGGATAGACTATATACTCTTAGCAATAAACCATTTAGTCCACAATAACTAATCTTCAATGTACTGAGAGCAAGAAACCTTCATGACCTTCACTGTTCCACTAGCAACCTGTAACTCTTTCTTTAACAATTTTCTCAATATCCTCGACATATACAACCTTCAATACAATAGTGCTAATAGTGTTGACATCAATAAAAACCACATATCAGCAATACAACCGGAACATCCAACAATCTCCCCCTTTAGAATTGATGGCAACACATGATGTGAAAAACACCATCAATGTAACTCTCAATAAACGCTTACTCCTCCTTAGATTGTGACTCTTTTCCTCAACCTCTTCTACATGATCTTCTCCCCACAAGACTCTTCTCCCTAGATAAGCAACATTTTTCACATGAATCTTCTCCCCCTTTGACATCAATGGAAAAGAGAAGAATTAACTTCCAACATACAAGGTCTAAACCACATATCTACACATCTAACTACTCCCCCTGAGTAGTAACCACAAAAACATCAATCCAGATCAGAATATAGCTTTGAAGCATACAGATTGATGCAAGAAAATGCATCTTTAGTTCATATCAGGAGGGGTAATCACCCCTAACATCCCTCTGAGATACTCAAAAGTATCCTTTGAAAATGGCTTGGTGAAAATGTTTGCAACCTATTCTTTTGTAGGCACATACTCCAGTCTGACTTCTTTCTCACTCACTTTCTCCCTCAATAAGTGAAACTTGATTGATATATGCTTGGTCTTAGAGTGTAGCACTGGATTCTTCGATATGTTAATTGCACTTGATTTGTCACAGTATATGACAATAGGCTCATCATATACTACTTTGATATCTTTCAGCATCTGTTTCATCCACATCACTTGAGTATAGTTATTTGTAGCAGCAATATACTCTACCTCAGTAGTAGATAGAGAAATGGAATTATGCTTTTTACTCATCCAAGACACCAACTTCTTTCCTAGGAAGAAAGCACCACCACTAGTACTTTTCCTGTCATCTACATCTCCTTCCCAATCTGCATCAGTATATGCACTCAAAGTAATATCATCATCTTTAGGGTACCAAAGCCCAAAATTAGTTGTTCCTTTTAGATACTTGAAAATTCTCTTCACAACAGTCACATGAGATTCTTTTGGATTAGCCTGAAATCTAGCAACCATACATACAACATTCATAATGTATGGTCTAGTCTGAGTTAGATAGATCAATCCACCAATAATTGGCATGTATCTTGTTTGATTTTCCTTAGGATAATCATCATTCTATGTTAACTTGCATCCAGTTACCATGGGAGTACCAACAGGCTTTGAGTCTTCCATGCCAAACTTCTTCAACAACTCTTTCACATATTTAGAATGAGATATGAAAATTCCATTATCTAACTAAGTAACTACAACTTCATTTATCCAATCATACTCATTTCAAATTCACTCATTATTTCATCAGCAAACTTCATACATAGATTATCATCTCCTCCAAAAATAATGTCATCAACAAAGAATTCAATAATCAACTCTTTTTCATGATCAAATTTGAAATAAAAGTTGTCAGCAGTACCTTTATTGAATCCAAGCTTCAATAAGTATTTATATAGTCTAGCATACCAGGCTCTAGGAGCTTACTTGAGTCCATATAGAGCTTTCTTCAATTGGAAAATGATGTCTTCCTTGTCTGTTAGTTGAAATCCATCTGGTTGTTCAACATATACCTCTTCTTCTAATTCACCATTCAGAAAATATGACTTCACATCCATTTGATAGACTTTATAGTTCTTATATGCAGCATAAGCAAGAAATAATCTTACAGCTTCAATTCTAGTAACAAGGACAAAGGTTTCTTCAAAATCAATACCTTCCATTTATGAATACCCTTTGCATACCAGTTTGCTTTATTCTAGACTACTTCACCTTGTTCATTCAGCTTATTCTGAAAGACCCATTTAGTACCAATCACATTTTTATCTTTAGGTCTAGGAACAAGAATCCATGTATCATTCTTTTCAATCAGCATCAGTTCTTCCTTCATAGCTTTCATCCAGTGTTAATCATTACAAGCTTCATTGACATCTTTAGGCTCAATCTTGGAAATCAGGCAATACTCTTCTGCAATCTTTCTTCTATTTTGCACACCTTTATTCTTGTATCCTATAATTTTATTTTTAGAATGATTTAGCTTTACATACCTCAGAACCTTAGGATTCTCTCGAACTTCTGGTTCTTCTATTCTTTCTTTAGCACTTGCACTTGTCTCTCCTTCCCGACTTTCTTGATTTACTAGAACAATTTGAAGTTGATTATGTTTCTGAGCATTCTTCCCTTTGTATGTACTATCTTCCTGGTCATCTGAATCATATCCATAGTAACTAGATGATCTAGCAGAGTCCTCCTCAACTCTAACATTTGTACTTTCAACTATTTTTCTCAATCTTCTAGTATAGCATCGGTAGGCCTTGCTTTTAGTAGAGTAACCTAGCAAGATTCCTTCATCATTTCTTGCATCAAACTTTCCTATTTCCTCATCTCTCTTAATATAACACTTGCTTCCAAAGATCTTGAAATATTTAACAGTGGGCCTATAACCAAACCATAGTTCAAAAGGAGTCTTACCAGAATTACCATTGACATTTACCCGATTTAAAGTGTATATAGCAGTGCTTATAGCTTCACTCCAATAGATGTGAGGCACATTTCCTTCAATCATCATTGTTCTAGAAACATCCATAATTGTTTTTTTCTTTCTCTCTACAACTCCATTATGTTGAGGAGTTCGGGGAGTAGATAACTATCTTCTGATTCCATTTTCTTCACAAAAAGAATTGAACTCCTTGGAGATAAACTCACCACATCTATCTAACCTTAGGCATTTGATTTTCAAACCTTTCTCATTCTCTGCCATAGCTTTGAAACTTTTGAACTTCTTTAATGCTTCACATATTTCTCTTAAGAAAGCAACACATATCATCCTAGATTAATCATCAATAAGCAACATAAAGTACCTTTCTCCATGAAGACTTCTGACTCTGGGGAGACTGCATAGATCAGTATGCACCAACTCCAGTATTCCATTAGAATGATGTTTTCTCTGAAAAGAAACTCTAGTCTATTTTCCCATCTAACATTCCTTGCAAATTGTGCTAACAGGCTTTACTAGCCTAGGTAGATCTCTTACTACTTGAGTGGAGCTTACCTTGACAATGTTATCAAAATTCACATAACACAACCTCCTATGCCATAAATAGCTTTCATCTTCTTGAGCAATTAAAAAACTTTCACTAATAGCATTCAGGTGAAAAATATTACCTCTTGTCTTTTTACTTGAAGCAATTACATTTCTAGAACTTCCAAGTATCCCACATCTTCCTTAATCTTTTTAAACTTAAAGATCATAGCCTTGTCCACCCACAGCCCCAGTCCGCCCAACACCAGCCTGTTGCCTCCACCTGTTTATCCCCGTCCTCCTGATTTCTGCCGCCCCAATCTATAACCCCAATTGGCCATATTTTCATAGACTTTACAAATTTCTTTTTGTCACTAGTCATATGGATGTGGGTGCATTTCTATCAATAACCCTACTCTATCCTTTCTTTCAATTTGGCTGTAAGAGCTTTCTTAACTTTTAGTAGATTTTAGTGGCTACTAGATCATTTCTTTCCTTTGATAGCAAGGGAGCAATCCATCTCATCTCTTCTTCTCTTACTTTCCTCTTTTTACTTCAAACTCTCTTTCTACTCACCATAATTCTTCTTCAACATAGTAACATTTCTTTTGAAATCTAGATTTTTTAGGCTTAGACCTATTTTATTGCAAGAGAAACATTTAATAGAAAAAATTCCTTTATACTTACCTTGTCCTCTACCTTCTTTCTTCACAATCAGTGCTTCCAAATCTTCTACTTCTCTTTCTTCATCTTCAAGTTGTTTCATTTCTTCCTCATACTTAATGACTTTCTCAAACACTCTCCCCAATCATATATTTTCTTGTTTCTTCTGGATACAATAGCCTTAAATGTAGATTCAGTCTTGGGAACAGATTCACTAAATTCACTCAACTCAAAGGCAACAAATTTACCAATCAGTGTATCTCTTGTCACATTCGTCACTGATATGATTTCTTCAATAGCATGAGCCTTTTCTTTGTAAGAGGGAGGCAATGATCTGAGCACTTTAGCTAAAATTTCTTCTTCTTCCAAGGTACCACTAGCACATCTAATACCCATCACTAGTTCATTTACTTTTTGAATAAAAGAATAAATATTTTCATCTTCACCCATCTTCAAATTTTCATACTTTCCTTTCAAACTTTGTAGCTTATCCATCTTCACATGTGCATCTCCTTCATACAAAGTTTCTAGCTTCATCCAAATCTCATGAGCTATCTTTAGACCCATCACATTTGTCATTTCTAAATCTGTCAGAGCAGTCAGCAAAGCTTCAATAGCCCTGATGTTATTCTAAGCCTCTTTAATTTAATCAGGAGTGGAAGGACCATTCTGAGGAGTAACACATCTATTCTTTGTAATCTTCTAAAAGGGTTCACCAATACATCTCAAGTGACACTCCATCCTGGCTTTCACAATGAGTAGTTTCTTCCATCGAATCTAGGGATCATTCTTCAGCATAATTGTTGGTTTTTTCCAAGAAATTTGCGAAATTCGAATGATAGCCACCTTTGCGGTTCGGCATCATCAAATGATCGCCAATCCAAGATCTATTAAATGACGGAGGAGGTTGAAAGCCCATGTCCGCATCCTTCCAATCGCCTGAACAACGTCTGCTCCACACCCAACCCAACCAATATATTGCCAACAGCCCATCCGAACCGAAGCTGAAGCCAAGTAATATGTTGTCATTCATCGCACGGTTCACAAATCTTTGGTGGCGATTTAATAATTTTGAGATGGATGAAATTTTTTATCTTGTGTCACCGTTTTCACATTTCATTTCAATCATTAGGTCAAATGCAATGGAATGCACTCCATGCCTGGCTGCCGCACAAGAACCAACAATGCTATAAACATTCTAAATACTTCGGGTAAGTAATTCTACCCCTCATAACAACTTTGCATTAAGGAGCTCTCTATCTCTGATACATAACTGCTTATCAAACCCCTTGTGAATAATTGTAAATTTATGACTCCATTTAAGAATTTAATTGATTTTCTTGAATCAAAGTAGAAACTGATGCATACATTTGAATAGATGCTAAAAGAAGAATGAAAATATCATTAACATTTCATTCAAAATTCACTCAAATCCACATAAGGAGAGAAAGTATATCAGAATTATACGTTTATTCATGCTTATAAGTCATATTTGCATACAATTTATGATAATTTGCATGTATTCATCTAAAACTCAAAATAGGCTATCTATTTTATTCCTATCCTTCTACCCATATACATTCGACTCAAAACCTAGCCATAATTTTCATCATTTTTTCTCCTCCTCCCTGCAAGTGAGCCCTGAATTCCCCTTTTATAGAGTAAGGGAGCGACAAGCTTCAGGTCCAAATGTAGGTCAAATACAACATTTTCATTCCACTTAGCATTTCAAAATTCTCCATGTCTTGAATCTGCGAGGACACAGTGCAAGATGGGGAAAGCCAAAAAAATAACCACCATTAGGAAAGGGAAACAAAAAGTGCCACCAAAATCCCTTTTATCGCCATCCAAACCACAATGAACAGGCCCTGATAATGCCACAAGGGCACATAGTTGATGTTCAATAGAAAAAAGTGCCAGGCATGCAAAACGAAACCACAAGCATGAAAAACATTATCAAGACAAATATTTCACACCCCGCACATAGCAACACATCATTTACCAGCCACCCCACCTTTACTAGTGCCCAAACTGTGATATACACGCTCGCTCTGAGTATTCGTAAGAGGAGGAGAGGAAACCTTGACTTCCGCCTCATCCTTTTCTTTACCCAACCTAGTAATAGTCTGCCACATGGAGTCTTATCTACCAATGGTGAGATGGATATTACCTCCTGACCAGGAGGTAGACCATGACTCACGAGCACAAGGTACCGACAATAGTTGGAATTGGTCTCTATTTCACTAGAAGACGAGTTGCTTGTGAGGTCAATGGATTAGTTTTGGCATCCAAAGGAGCCACTCCCATACCTTATTTTCCTCTCCACTCTAGTGGTAGACCACACTAGCTTCTTGCCCTTGTCATCCGCTTTCTTCGTAGTCACACTCTAGAATTGTAATCTCCAATTGCACCTTGTGGGTGCAAACTTAGAATTTCCAGTAGGAATGTTGGCCTCCATGGTCGAGGCAGCTTCTGATACACTAGAACTAAGCTATTGAGAGCTTAGATGAGAAAACCTCTTGACTGGTTCACTCATCTTCCTTACCTAAAAATTTCTCAAACTAACCTTGCCTTATTCAAGAAAACGTCTAACTACTATGTGTGAATGACTTGAATAACAACTATTCCTTCTATATTTATTGTGTGAAGAGATGGCATTTACAATCCATGCTTAGCACTCATGCGTAATCCAGGCAGCTCATTGGTAGATGTACTATCATTGTTTAATCCCCATTTGCATGGAAATCCATAGACCACTCTTCATGATTACTAGCATTTGTGTCTCCACATGAATTGAGATCAACTGAATCACTCTGTAGAAAGTTGGCCATTAATTCGAGCTGGTTACATAGAGTAAAATGACCATCATGTGTTGTTCGCCAACTTTGAATATTACCCGTCGCTCCTCTGCCTTGGTGGCTGATCAGATGACCAATTTTTGTTTGACTTCCTTCGACTTCCAGCGGTGCTTCACTGAAGTATTCACGACCAATTATTTTCATCCATGTTAGATGACATCTTCATAGTGTGGGGGCTCCACCAATTGAGTAGACTAGAATAGGTGTTGAGATCTTGTTGATCTCGCTAGTCTTAACTGGCGTTTACTTTCGCTCATCGAGCCAACAGGGAATAGTGGAGATCGTTCAGGAGTTTTAATCTCAGCCATTTTATTGAAGGTGTCAGCCCATAGGTGCGGTAGTGGGGAATGGGTCCCACAATTGTACAAGGACACACATCCAATTTTTTCTAGCCTTGTTGTATTTGTCCTGTTGGCACTTAACTCCCACAGGTTGGTGGGGTACGACTTAGATCTCCTCCTGGATCCTCAAATCTTTGAAACCTGCACTTCACATAATTTTAGCATTAAATGGATGGGACTTGGTCTAGCCAATGATGACATTACCACTAGGGGTTAATGACTTAAGGTTAAGTCCTTGAGTTAAATTTAAAATTAGACTTAGGAAAAAGGCTTAAGGTGATGGGAAAAATGATTACCAGTACTTCAAGTAGATAGGGCCGGTAAACTGACGTGCTAAGTGGCTCAAGTGATGAATTAAGAGATCGGTGACTAATAGGGTAGGTCAACTTAGAAATATAACATTTGCATGCTCTTGTGAATAAAACCATACTCATTCATGGGGACAAGGGTTTAAAAAGGAGACCAGGGCCAGGGGGTAGAGAGAAAATTCCTCTGAATTTTAGAAGCTCCATTAATGGCTCATGCTCGAGGACACATACCCGTAGTGGGTATGGCAAAGATAGAATCTCCAGTTAAAGCAGACCAGGGGAGAAGACCAAAACCAAGGAACTCACTCAGACTAGGCAAGCAGACCCAACAGGAAGCAAACAAACCAGACTAGCAAATGTACACTACTTACATAATATACATTATAGATCACTTCCACAAGATGGAGGCCCTAGGCCCCCAAATTTCATAGACAATTCTTTCCCGTATCAAAAATTGTGGCTTGTTTATCCTATAGTGAATTCATATGAGAATTGTGCAGTCCCAAGTTATTAGTGCCATCTTGATCAATACTGCCCATAAAACTTGAACATTGCAACATAGGTCCTTTTTCATTGCAAGCCAGTCAAATTGAATAGAAAAAAGGAATCCCTCATATTCCACACTGTCATGAAGTATATCATCATATTCTATTTTTTCATCAAACTTGAAAAACTTATATGCATTATGGCTCAAACTAGGCCGATCCCTAGTGAATTTAGGAAAGAAAGCATGACTAGGTGTACTATCAGCATGCTTACCACAAGTGTTAACCCTATGAGGTCAAAGAAGTTCCATAATCAACTCCATCAGATAAGGGGTGTCTGCAAAGAACTCCACAATAGCTTCATACTGCCTTGTATTGCTTTCATGGTTACCCATGTCTTTGGATTGCTCCTCACATGGGTGAAAAAATGTTGCAATACTGGCATACTCTATAAAATAATCAAGTAATTCATTCTTCTTATCACAAGACAGTGTTGTTGGAATATTCATGCAATCAAGTGGGACAAGAATAACTAACATTTCAATACTCTTCTCAAGTGCACAATTCTCCACCATGGGGAAGACAATGCAATCATTTGCATCTTTATACATTCCATGCAGCTTGGAACTTAGCAAGTTAGAATTGACATCTTTAGTGACAAAACTATCAACATCAGCACCATTTTTACCTTTACACGGACCATCCACAACATACCCACTGATGGTCTCACAAGAGGTATCTTCAAAAAGAGGATTTCTCCTACACCAAAGGGGATTATCATTTGCAACCTCACCATCCAAGTCATCTTTATTAAACAAAATATTTTTCCATACATTAATTCGATGTATCTCATCATCTTTCAAATTAGGATGTCAATCATTCAGATTATCAATGCACTCAAAATTAGTGAAGTCATTAGAAGAACACAAAGAATAAATCTCACTATTCTCCTCATCATTCATTTCTACAACAATTGATCCATATTCAAAAAGTTATTCACATGAGGAGAACTGCTCACTACCTAGAAAACGTACACCTGCAAGGCTATTAACATATCCTCTACTAGAAGCAAGGGATTCCATCTCCACTTCATATGAGGAATCATACTCAACTGTGGGTTGTCTAACTTCAACTTCCTCATTTTGGTTCCTCATTTGTGCCATAATATTGAGAGTAAGTGTATTCCCTTCATTGACTAGTGCATGATGACTGCCAACTGAATCAACTTGCAAGGTTTCACCTTGTTCTTCTTGTGTCTGCTCATAGCTTATGACATCCCAAGGAAGATAGTTGGGCACCATCTCCTTATTTTCATATTTTGTCTCTACATCCTCATCATTACTACATGCATCTACTTCTAGGTTGCTAGTGAAGTGGCAACACTCAATAGTCAATTGCTCAGACTCTAATGCTTCTCTTTAATCTGACAACCTTAGCCTTTGAATTCCTTCAACATGGAAAATATTTCCCATACTTTGAGAAACAAGCAAAGGCATACGACCCTATTCCATGTTTTCTACAACATATATCCAATCTACTACTTGACTTAGGTTGTGAGGTTTCTGGTCTTCAGACCATTGGCTTGATCCTAATATGTATGCTTCACAAAAAAAATTGATGCACATTAGATCACTAGGTCTGAAGCTCTTGGGTATCTCCATCAATAGATCCAAGAATCTTGAAAAGAAGTCACATGGAGACTCATTTGCATGTCTTCTTATTTCATGCAGCTTCTTGATAGAAAGGATTATATCAAATTTTCCCATTCTTGGATGATGTGAAGTTGATGCTTTCTCATGTTCTACATTTCTTGGGAGTAAAGTGGATATGACATCTATGAGATCTCCCCCTTGACAACTTCTTTTACCTTCTGACCTATTTAGTTTAGAACTTTGAACATTATTATAATTTCTTCTAGCAATTGCATACCCTCTCATCATTGAGTATCTCAAATTGTTCTCAATGTCAATTGCAATTTGATATGCCTGATACAAGATGGTGGGCTCCTTGTCTCTTAATAAGAAACTCATCTTCTTGTCAAATTCTCCTAGATATACAATCAAACATTCTCCATCACTTGGCCTTATTTCTTCTAGAATTTCTTTGATTTCCTTTGCAAATCAAAGATTGAAAACAGGAACTAACTCTCCTTCACTTATATGGATTTCCATAAAAAATTTCCTTACCAAACTTGGATTCACTCTTTCACTAAATTTTTCAACAATGCTTGTCATGAACTAATTCCATGAAGCTATGGAACCTATTGGTAGATATGATTACCAATCCCTGGCATTATTCTTCAAGGATTGAATAAAAATTTTCATGAAAACATCTCCATGACTTATCTCATAATCCCCCATCACA